>CM038002.1:1631043-1822291 GCA_021234005.1 Nephelium lappaceum | reverse complement strand
AAGACTATTAAAGATGAGAAACTAATCATAGATCTCATCATATCCTGTAGGGTACGATTTCTCCTTTCTGCAACACCATTTTGCTGCGGTGTTCCAGGAGCCGTGAGTTGGGATATAATCCCATTCTCAATTAAGTAATCCTTGAACTCTGTATCAAGGTACTCTCCTCCCCGATCTGATCGTAGAGCTTTCAATGTTTTACCTAATTGATTTTCAACTTCAGTTTTAAACTCTTTGAACTTTTCAAAAGTTTCAGACTTTCGTTGCATTAGGTAAACATACCCATATCTAGAATAATCATCAATGAATGTGACGAAATATTCATAACCACCTCTAGCTTTAACATTCATTGAACCACAAACATCCGAATGTATAAGCTCTAGCGGTTCTTTGGCTCTATAACCTTTGTCTTAAAATGTCTCTTAGTCATTTTACCTTCTAAACAAGATTCACAAACAGGTAAAGTGCCGATCTTTAACTCACTTAAAGTTCCGCTCTTTACTAGTCTGTCTATTCTGTCAAGATTAATATGTCCAAGTCTTAGATGCCAAAGATAGGTATCATCATTAGGAGAAATCTTTTGTCGCTTTGCTTTAGGTTTTTCAACTTTAAACAATTCAGTATTGAGCAGTGAATTACGTGTTAACGACTTTAATATGTAAATGTTGTTTTCTAATATTTCAGAACAAATATTCAAACCATTTCTAGAAATAATAACATCTTTATTACTAAAAGAAATTGAATAATTGTGCTCCAATAATCTAGAAACCGAAATCAAATTTCTTCTAAAATTTGGAATATAATAAACATTGTTCAAAACAATAAAACAATTATTTGAAAATTGAAGTCTAACTTCTCCCACTGCTCTAGCTGAAACGACATCCCCAGTGCCAACTCGCATGGTAAACACGCCCTCATCAAGCTCCCTCCAAGAATCAATCAACTGTAAAGAAGAACAAACATGATTAGTGGCTCCTGAATCGATTATCCAGGTGAATAATTCATTCTCCAGTAAGCAAGATTCAATGACAAGTAAATCATATTCACCTTTCATTTTCTTTTTGTTCTTGAGCTCTTCGAGGTACTTAGGACAGTTCCTCTTCCAGTGACCTTCCACATCATAATGAAAACATTTTCCTTTGGGTTTGGAAGCCTTAGAGCTCTTTTGCTTCTTCTTTTGGGTAACCTATTTCTTAGGCTTTGCCTTAGCCTTACTGGTGATCCTTTTCCTCTTGTTCTTATTAGAAGTGGAAGTTTCAGCAACATTTGCTTCACCAGACTTAATCTTGTCCTTATTCATGGACTCATAAGTAGTGAGTTCATTGAGCAATTGAGTAATATTATACTACAGTTTGTTCATAACATAATTGCTCTTAAATTGCATAAAACTCTTTGGGAGAGTTTGCAGTATCATGCTCACTTGGCTAGGCTCATCAATCACCCCACCATGAGTTTCAGCTGTATTAAAATAGGTCATCATGTTCAAGACATGCTCTCGAACTGATGTCCCTTCCTTCATCTTAGCAGTCATAGCAGCACAAACAGCTTCATGTCGCTGCTGCTCAGAAGGTTGCCCAAACATCCCTTGTAATGACGCCATCATCTGAGATGCTGTAGTCATTGCCTCATGCTTCTTAGCAAACACGTCGAACATTCCTGCTAACAGGTAGCAACGGGCCTTTTCATCAGCCTTAACCCAATTTTGGTAGGTTTCGCGTACATTACGCGTGGCATTTGCAGGTGGCACAGGAGGACACTCCTCCGTCAGGACAAATTTTAGATCCTCACAGACCATAATGGCGTTCATATTATTTTTCCATTTAACATAGTTATCCCCATTCAGTTTATCATTGGCAAGTATAGTAATTAAAGGTGACGGCATTGCTGAAATAAATAAACAAAATTTTATTCAAAATTTGCTTCATATGAATATCATAAATTTTAGCATAAAATTAAACATGATGCATGATACATGAATAATGAATTAGAAATACCCTAAAAAGAATTACTATGCCACGATAATCTGACATGCCACAAATAAATGCCATTAGGGTAGGTCAAATATTTGTATGTTAGATTGAGAAAATCTCAGTCGAATAATATAACAGAATAACTCTTATTCCTATATTATCTGACTACCGCTTATTTCGATCAAGGAATAAACTAACTAATTAATTTATTCCTTTGTGAGTGTAACCCATCATTTCAGATCTCTTAAACTTAACTTGAGAATTGCCAGCCTTAGGGTAGGTCAATCCCAAAATACATCCAGAAATCTTATCCGTTAGGAAGTCAACCTTGATATTGACCCAAATGGACACCACCCTTAGGGGAACGAAAACAAAGCCGTCTCGAGGCGCCACTCAAATCTCACGGTGTTGAACTAACGATGGAGACCGTGAGATATATTGTCATATATCCCTCTCCCACTCACTATTTTAGGATTAGGGTTTTCTATTTTAATATTCCTAATCATCATCTTAGATTATTAACGGCTAACAAGTATAATCTAAGTTACTAGGAATCAGTATGTTACTAGAATCATCATCCTATTAACACCTAATAAATTACCAGATTTTTAACTCTTAAAAATCTAATTTATTATGAAAGATCTAATCTATCTAATCTAAACTCTTTAATTATGAAGATTAGATTTAATGTGAGATTACCCAATTTTAACTCTTAAAATCTAATCCACATTATAACTACCAATTATTTGAAATATATTTATTTTAATCACATTAAAACTAATTATATATTTCTAATTTGTGAACCTAGGATTTTTAACTAAAATCCTAACAAATTATGAAATTGGTATTTAATGTATTATTATCTCTATTTTAACTAATAAACTATTTAATAGAAAAATAAATAATAATACATGTATGTATGTCATGTTATAATGCAACGAGTAGGCACTTTCTATTCTATATGACATATTTTATGCATGATCATGTTATCAATAAATTATTCAATCATCACATGATAAACAATTAAAATAAATAACATGTGATTGACCGAGTTCTTTGGCTTTAACGACCTAAAACTAATTTTAGATATTACAAAATTAACCAAGGCATTCCTTGGCCTTCACTTGTAGTCTTCAAGGACTTCACGGTCTTCATGATCTTGATAGGCTCTCTTAGGTTAATAATTAAATCCAATTTAATTATTAAGAATCTCCATCACATGGATTGGGCTAGAGCCCATTTTATAATTTTAAAGCCATCAAAAATTATCCAAAAGATTGCCAAATGTTGGACGCACAAGCATCTACTGTTGTTGTTTATAATGCACAAACTAGCAAGTGCAACAATTACACTTACAGTGCATTACATTGATGCTGCCATGTGTCACACACATGAGCAAGTGCTCTATTACACTTTGAATACAACACACCAGACTTTGTTTTTGGCGTGTTTTTATGTGCACCAAGTGTGGTGCCACCTGTGCACAACTTTTGTGCACAGGTTTGCATCACACTGTCGTGTGCAACATGTGCACCCAGTGCACATGTGTCGCACACGACTGGGCGCAAATCTGGGTGCATCTACACGCGGAAACTGGATGCTGTTGTTTGCGCCGTTTGCACACTGTTTAAGAGCACCGGTCCAGCCATCAATCGCAGCCAAAACAGCCGAACACACTACTGGTTCAAAACCAGTCCGCACAGCGGCTCAGTCACACCAGTTCGTGAAGCACAGCGAACCAGTGCACCAGCCATCAGCAATGCGCGTTCTGTCCAGCCGAACCAGACCTGCAATAGACCGGTGTTGCACTGGTTCATAACCAGTCGCACCAGTCCTTTGCGCGAGAGCCACACATCAGACCATGCTTTTCGCCCATAACCAGAAACGAAATTTCAGAGCCGTTGCACATCATTCTTCGACTTGAATTCTTCGACAAAAATAAAATCCTAAATCTATGATTACAAGGAAATTAAATCGCCACAAACGGCTTACAAATTTAATCAAATTAAATTAGCCAAAGAACCATACAATTAACGATCAATCCATGCAAACCCAATTCATCAATCATGAATATATATCAAACAATAATTTGTGCCTACTCAATGACATACAAAGAATCAATAATCAAAAGGAAATTCACTAATTATTGAATCAATTATTAAACTAGCGAAAACCAGGCTCTGATACCAATTGAAGGGAAAAATATCAATTTTAATTCGAATGCGGAAACGTGAATCTTAAAAATTTTCAAATAAAACATGCCCAATTGATGCTAGTAATAACGATTCAATAATTAATTCATAAGATCGAATCTTACCTTGCATGAAGATTGAATTGATCCCTTTTGATTCGCAGATTCTTCACCACCTGATCTTCCTTGCTATGACTCTTCACAAAAGAAACTGTGTGTGGGCACAATCTTTTGAAGATCCTTTTGAAGTAGATGGTTATTAGGTGATTTTTAATCAATTGAAATTTTTGGTTCAAGTAGCCAATAATTCTCTCAATCACCACTTTTTTTCACCAATCATAAAAACATCTTTTTATATATTGGTAAACTAGGGCTCTTCCTATTTAACAAGGAATCCAAATTCCTATTTAAATTGAAAGACTTAATTTATATCAAATATGGAATCAAATTCCTTATTGGATTAGAATTCTATTCTTTTAATTTAATATGGAATCTAATTCCTATTAAATTAAAACTCTTTTAATATATAATTTAAATGGAATCTTATTCCAATTAAAATTATTATTTCCATTAATTAATTAAATGACTTTTCATTAAATTAAATGATTCTAAATCATAATTAATTTAATGACATCATTTAGAATTGAACCCATGACCTCTACAAATAATTAAATAATTAACCATTAATTAAATAATTATAAATATTTAAATAATCAAATTATTTAAATAATTTATGAACATGTACATAAATTTATATGTACACAAATAATCGGACAATCCAATTATATTCTTCAACTTGTTTCTTTATGTGGTTGTGAGCTAGCAAGGGGACCAAATGGACCTACAATTTAAGCTCCAATAATATCGAAATTATTAATTAAACTCTTTAATTAATAATTCACTATTATTAACCTTAGAGTTACTCCACTAAAAACTTAAGGTTGCACTCTCAAAATTGTAGATGTTTTACACAATCTGAATTTTTAGTATCCATCGATTTAATCATTTCATATGATTCGATCCTCCACGAGTAGTTCATAATTAGAGCTAGGTTATTAAAATCCGTTATACCTCTCTAATTATATATTGTTACTTTAAGTACCATTGATTCTCTAATGAACAATATATCCATAACAACTTATGAATTTATCTTTCCGTTTACTCATAAATAGAAAGTTGAGCGCTCTTATTGTTCAAGACCCGAATCAATACTTAAGGGAACTACTCATCTACTTCTCGCAAGAAGGAGTGGATTCCACTATTGTGTAGAATGTTCCCAGCCACTTATTAAATCACATCTCCAAAGTACGAAGCATATTGACCGTAAATCTATAACAGTCTCACCCATGTAAATCAAAAGACATGACCCAACAAGTAGGAGTCCATTAAACACTCAGGATTAAGATCAATCCATATATGATCATCTAATCGATAAATAAGAATTTCTTTGTTTAACGGATATTAATAAGAAACTCATTTTATCGTGGTCCAGTCCTATATAATCTCTATTATATAAGTGCCTCCATTTTCATATCGCCATATGAACAATCCCGGATAAAATCATCGTATCAAATACGAAATGGACCGCAGCTGTAGATTTACCATAAACAAAGTACCCAGCTTTGTTTGCTTTCTACGGACTCTTTTGATTACTAATCTCAAACTAAATCCTCTTGTATATAACACTTACATACTTAATTTGAGACTACATAAGTAATCATGGATGTTACATGATATTCGTATGAAGCAAACATTCCATAAATGCACATTAATTTGAATAAAATAAACTTATTTATTTATAATTTATTTAAACGTTTACAAATTACAAGCTCTTAGGGCACAATGCCTAACAGAGGTGCCCATATCGTACCGTATAACATATTTACGAACATTGATTGGAGATAACATTTTTAATTTATTTTTATTTTAGGTTAGTTTAGTTTATTTATTTTTAATTTTTATTTTATATTTAAAAATTTTAAATTTTAAAAGAAAATTAGGAAAAAGTTAAAATGTATCTACATTCTCCATCAATGGATGGATCTCATCTGACGATGGATGTTCAATCTAAAATCCATCATATTTTTCATTTTCCTTTTTTTATAATTTTTTTGTCTTATTCATTAGTAAAATGATCATTTAATCAAAAATTTTGGTCAACTGTTAAAGTTGACAGAAATCAATGGACAACGTGGGAATTTGATGTAATAAAAACGTAAATATATTTTCGTCTACTTTTTGACAAACCTCAAAGGGTGTTGTGCAATTAGATCTTCTCGAAACTTACTAGAAGTAAACAATTAAAATATAACCTATAAATTTATGCTTAAAATGCCAAAAATATTAACTTTTTATAGTACAAATAAAAATATCCATAATATCAATAAATACAAATGATAAGATTCGAACTACTTGAATTATAATTGGATGTACATGTCAACGAGTATCCTGTCAATAGAATTACTTTTCTTCTTATTTTCTCTTGTTCTCTCTTACTTTGATTAGTATTTATATTCATTACTTTTGAGCTTTATTTTTTAAATAGGGGTGGGCACGATTCGGTTCGATTTTGGGCAAAACCAAACAAAACCAAAAAAATAACTAAATAAATAAGTGGTTTTCTATTTTGAAAACCAAATCAAACCGAACCGACTTGGATCTGTTCGGTTCGATTCAATTTTTGGGTTGGATCAATTTTTTTCAATTGTGAGTCTCTTATACCTCAAATTTTTTTAATTTGGGGTTGTTTTTGGATCGAATCGGTTTTTTCAACCCAAATCAAAGCAAAATAGAAAAATTTTGATTTTGGACATCAAAAACCTAATCAAACCGAATATAAGTTGAAAATCAATATTTTCGATCCAGTCCAGCTCGGTTTGGGCCAATTCTGTCCTCCCCTATTTGTTGCAACATGTTACATGTACACCATAAATATATAATGGATTTGAGTTCCAGTCATTTTTTCTATCCAAACCTTGGAAGGAAAGAGAGAAGTAATGTGGTAGGGACGGGTGCGTCGGTGTGTGAAAAAAAAAAAAAAAACAATAAAGAAGAGTGCTGACTTTTTCATTAAAAAACATTACCATAAGGGTAGATTCATATTTTGACCAACTAGTAACTATAATAATAACTCTTAATCACTTATTCACTACCTACCAAAATCAATCAATGAATTTTATTCGTTCTCATTAGATCTCAGATAGACACAGAGAGAAGAGAGATTGAGAGACATGTCAAGGAGATCATCAGGTGGTTGCTTGAGGTGTTGTTTGGTGATATTTGCAGTGGTATCAGCTCTTGCTGTGTGCGGACCTGCTCTCTATTGGAGATTCAACAACGCTATCTCGTTACCTTCCTCTTCTTGCCCTCCTTGTAATTGTGATTGCCCTCCTCCTCTTTCACTTCTCAGCATTGTTCCTGGTATCTCTCTACTCTTCTCTCTTTCTACTTATCTGCATCCGGGTCGTCATTGGTTTCTGCTTTTGTTGTGTTTATATTATTATGTTGGTTAGAGCTGAATTTGGAGGTACCCTTTGTTTTGAGGTTTTGATCTGTTTTCTGCTGTTGGGTTGTTGTCAAAATTTGTGATTTTGTTTGTTTAGGTGTTGTTTGGTTTGGAATGGTGTTTAGGGTTCTTCCCATTTTGTTACTTTTAAGGGTTTGGTTTGGTTTGGTTTGATCTATTGGTTTTGTTACTGAGTTTGAATTGTTGAGTTTTGTGTATGTTGGAGTAGTTGTGTAATATATATAGTTAGGGGACACCTAATTGACGTTAGATTTTTCAATTTGAGGTTTTGATCTGATGTTGTTACTGCTATTCTCAGATTTGGTTTCTCTTTGTGGTTGGTATAGACTTTAGATATGTTGGTTTTTCATGAAACCTGAGCAAGTGTCCATTTCATGAAGATGAGGTTTTGCTCTGTTGTTATTGTTAATTGTTGAATCTGAGTTCTTTCCTTGCTTGGACTGGAATTGTGGCAATAAATTTAATCTTACGTTTGGTGTTCAATTGTATTTTATCATAGTGGAAACAAACAGTGCGCTTTGTTCTTGTATGGAAATCTAAGATTTTGTTAATTATCTAAGAATATATCGTCCGGACTGCTGGCAACCCCAACAAAAGCAAACCAACTATTCTGCAAACACAAATCACAAACATAAACTATAGGCTCGTAAACTGTTTGATTATTTGTTTATTTATTAGTTTAAGAGATTGTATTTTTTCCTTTGAAATTTTTTGTAGTTACCTGCAATTGAAAACTCACACATCACCACTTTGCATATGAAGGAGTCAACTTCTGTTTATACATCATATCTTTCACCTTTGTTCATTAGGGTGTTGTTGCATTAAAATTATTTTGCATATTCTGTTGTGTGTGTGGAGACCTCATTCATAACATTGCATTCGATTTGCAGATGTGCATCCTGATCCTTAGTCAGGATCCTAAGAAAGCTTTTTGTCTGCCTTAATGTTGTAGATTTGTCAGCAAGGCCTTGCCCAAGCTGTATGTTTATAATCAAGCTTTTCATATAAGCATAAGCATAAGTAAAAGTTGAATAATTTGACTCGACAATGTTTGAAATTCGGTGTTGCTTAAGACCTATTTGAACATTCATAGATCAGCCTGAAGTAATTTACATATTTCACGATAATATTGAGATGTATTCTATCAGCTTATCAATGTGCAGCTTTGATATTATTGTAGAATTTACTAGTGTGAGCTGAGAAGTTATTGACATTCAAATGCCATTTTTTTATCTGAGAAGTGATAATACCCATATTTTGGCCTTTTAGGTAACAATTAATAAAGGTAATTGCACTTACTGGTTGTAGTCGTCTATTTAGAAAGAAAGGGAAAAAGAAAACAGATTCTACTTTTGTCATGTGCAGTTCGACAATTTTATATTCTATGCTATATCCTCGCTTTTGCTGCTGTTTTCATGCTCTGCTTTCGGTTTGCAGTTCACATTATCTCTAGACTACTGTTTATCAAAATGTAGTTTTACTTTTGAGATTTCTTGCAAAATCGGGAGCTGCCATTTCTGTGTTTGTTGTTTTTGAAAGTCTGCAATTAAATTCAGCATATTCAAAATTTCTCAGTTTCCACGTAGATTCTAACACCTACATTTTGGCTTTTTTTTTTGCAGGGCTAGCCAATCTCTCAGTCACAGGTTAGAGCTCCATTTTTTAGTTGAACTTAGTGGAGCTTCATGATTCATGACTTCATATCAGTTTTTTTTTTTTTTTTTTTTTTTGAAAGCGACTTCATATCAGTTTTATTAGTCTTTATAATTGCAATAGTGCTGAAGATGACTCCAAAAAATCAAAGTCAATTATTTGGTTCCGTCTTTCATTTCCTGCTTTATTTCTTTTATAGAGAAGTTTATTTTTATTTTTTTTTTTACTTTTTTTTTGACTCCTTGTACATATAGTCTGAACTTGCATATTGCCTTGTTTGTCTGGCCGGTAGCTAATACTCTATAGTGTAAAATGTTAATATGGTATAGTGCATAAATTGTTTACATTTCATATCAATTTACCAATATTCTTTTATGTTTTGTTATCATAGCTTCTACTTCGGGATTTAAAACTTGTAAGGCTGGTGACATATGCTTATGTTTGCTGTTAGCCAACTATATTATTTAAAGAATGATATCCAACATTCTGCAACTTCAGATCGTTAGACCTTAAGAGTAATAGTTGATTAGATGGCTAAGTGAAAGTCATATAGCTCTTCAATCTTTTGCAGTTGTTTATTCAAATCTCTTAAATTTTCATTCTAAAGTGTCAAAAAGTACCACCTTTCAGGTGGTCGGTTGATTCTTGAGCCTCATTGTGCACTTGGATTAGATGTTGGTTACATAAAAAAAGGGAATTAAGATGTAATAAAAGGACCAATAGGAGGCTTTGAAATTTATTGTTGGCCAGTTAAAGCTCTCAACAAGTATTTGTTTTTTTTTTTTTTTCTACTCTCACTTCACTCCCCAATTGGTCAGCTTTATTATAATTTTTTTTTCTTGTAATTTAAAGTTGAATTCCTATCAAAACGATACTGACTGTGGTAATGACACAGATTGTGGAAGTAATGACCCCGATGTCAAGCATGAGATGGAAAAGCAGTTTGTGGATCTTCTGACAGAAGAGTTGAAGCTGCAAGAGGCTGTTGCTGAAGAGCACTTGCGCCATATGAACATCACCTTTGGTGAAGCGAAAAGGGCGGCATCCCAGTACCAAAGGGAGGCAGAAAAATGCAATGCCGCAACTGAATTCTGTGAGGAGGCCAGAGAACGGGCTGAAGCCTTGCTGATCAGGGAAAGGAAGGTGACTTCCTTGTGGGAACGGAGAGCCCGCCAAATGGGTTGGGTAGGTGAATAGGTTTTCGTATAATTTATCAAAAAAGTCCCATATAGTCAAATTAACGAATTGTCCAACCGTCAAATTATATGCAAGCAGGCAAGCAAATTGCTTGAGTTGTTTGTGAAGGCAGAATTGCCTCTCTCAGCTTGTATTTCTCAGTATAAGATAAATCCATCAAAGTTTTCATTTGTAATAGACCTATTGTGGATACTATTATCATTTACCATAATATGATCTCTAAATACCTACTTCAGTGCATTATTTCTACAATCCTTGGTAAACATTGGAGGGTTGGTCTGAGTCTCTGAGATGCATGTATATCACTTCTGCTATATTTTCACATACATATAGACGTGTAAACCAGGTTGTGTTTACATCCAACACATTGAAACAGTCAAGGTCTTTACAGGGGTCTCGGGTCTCGTGCTGGGTTCAACATAGTATGATTTCCATGCTTGAGGTCTAACAAGACTTATTGGTATAATGTATAGTTGTATTGGACGGTGTTCGAGTCATGTTAGACAATGCTATTTGCATATGGTGTCTTTTACCATCTTGAATTATTATTTTACAAGTCTGCAAATTTTAATCATGAATCTGAATGACCATTGAAAAAGTCCACAGTATTTGTACGTCAACTGAATTAAATGAATAGACAGGATTTATATAGCAGATTAGTTTTTCTGCAAGAGAATCAAAGTACAATTTTCAACTCCAACAAGAAGGCAAACCAGATCTAAAACAACATAAGATATTAGCTATTTATTGACCAATGTTTTATTCCTTTAAACACCATAACCTGCACCTACATATATAAAATAAGTAAACATGTGCATGCATGTGGAGGTGACTAGGCTGATTTCCTGTTTATCTGAATAATGTTATCACATGGTGCAAGTATATATTATTTGAAGGTCACACTAGAGTTTAGCTAATAAGATACCAAATATTCTCAAATGACTCTTAATTTTCAATCATTAAAATGTCATTAATAATAAAATTTCAAACATCTTGATTTTTGTTCAAATCTTATTGCTTGTTAGAAAAGACTGATAAAAGTATTTAACAGCAAAGAAGAAAAATAGTATGCGACAGTCCATTCTCTGATTTCTACTTTCATTCTATAAGTAGCTAAATTTTCATATTATTTAAAATTTTCTATAACCTGATGGATTTAATAATAAAAATTTAACATTCTTATTGATAAAGTATTCAATTGTGAAAATAAACAAAATCAATTTTTTGATTTCTCCTCATCTTTCATAAATAATTAAATTCTCATATCATTTTAATGATCATACATTCATGCATATAACCATGAAGATGAACAATAGTATTCATTGACCAATTCTCCTTTCCTTAGACAAGATAAAAAAATTTTCCTTATTGTCCCAAAATCCAAACAACACATCATGTATAATGAGAAAATTTTTTATGAAAGATTGAGTAAACGTGTTATGTTAAAATTGATACGATTTTCTAATTACAACGTATGAGGATCACATCAATATCAATATATCATGTCAACTCATGACTCGTAGATGATTTTCTGCGTATACGAGGCAGCAACGTGAAAGCAGGGGGATATGTGGGGTCCAAACTCCCAAGTGGACCTAAACCGTAACCAGAATTGACTTTCTCTTCACAATAAATAAAATTGTCAAAGAGCTCCAACAGATGTCTGGAAAGAGACATCAAATCCTATAACGCGGTTTCAACTTTCAAAGTTCATGCACTCACTCTCAAAGCACAGCTGTGATGTCTTCTTAATCTGTCTATGCAAGAAAGAATCTTTATTCTATTTTATTTATCTATTCGTTCAATAATTTGTCAGCAGAAGCTATGATAACAATAAAAATACAATATATCTAGATCATGTGATCAACACAAGAAAAATAAAAAAATAATAATAAAAAAAAGGGACCAATAGATCTTCATTGCTGCAGAAACTGACCCACTTCCCACCTCTAATAATGTCATTGAAATACTTTTGCTTTTGAAAAACCTTAAAGGGTGTTGAAAGTTTGAAGCTTTTTTTGGATTTGGGTGTGTATATGGGCGTGTAGTTAGTTAAGATTCCAGAGATGGAAAATTTGAGGAACAAGAAGAGAGGGTATGAGCAAAGTGGGGAGGAGGACGCAAATGTTGTTCCAGATTCCAAGAAGTCAAAGTTGCCTGCTTTGGCCAGGTTTGTTTTCTGTTGATGGGGTGTGTTCATATATATCTTGTTTTGGTTATTGTTATTTAGTGTTGTTTATAGTTTTAGATGATTTGATTTTAAGATTTAGGGAACTAAGAGGAATGTGTAGACTCAGGATGCTTTGTTTGTTGATGTTTGGTTAACAAGATTTAGTTACTTGAAAGTGTTGCTTCAAGGTTTGATTTGGTTACTTGGAAACTTCAAATTGTGTGTTTGTATGTGTAAGCAGTGTAATTGTGGAAGCTTTGAAGGTGGATAGTTTGCAAAGGTTTTGCTCATCCTTGGAGCCTCTTCTGCGCAGAATTGTGAGTTGAAAACTTGCTTGTGATGTGTTAGTTTGTGTAGTTTTGGGAGTTTGATTGCAGAACATTGATGATTACTTTTTTCTCAGTTTGTGTTTGGATCACGCGTAATGTATGTACACATCTAGATTTTGTTAATTTTGTGAAGTTTATGAATGATAGGTTAGCGAAGAAGTGGAGCGTGCTTTGACCAAGTTTTCTAGTGCTCAACTCCCTGCAAGGTTTGTGCCTAGCTTTCACCATAACCCGGTTCAATGTGTTTAAATATCTTTGCAATTTTATGTTTCATAATGGATTTTTGTACAAGGGTAAAGGACTAGATCTTGAAGAAGGGCATCTATCGATTTCTGGGGACTCATTAATTGTGTTTTGTTTCTTATGACAGTGCTCCACCACCAAGAATACAAGGACCAGGAGAGAAGAATTTGCAACTTCATTTCAAAACAAGGATGCCGCCTCACCTTTTTACGGGTGGAAAGGTTGAGGGAGATCAAGGAGTGGTGATCCATGTTGTGCTGGTAGACATAAACTCAGGTAATATTGTCCAAACTGGACCCGAATCAGCTGCGAAGTTGAGTGTCGTGGTGCTTGAAGGCAACTTCAATGAGGAAGATGATGATAATTGGACTCAAGAGCACTTTGAGAACCATGAAGTGAAGGAGCGCGAGGGAAAGAGGCCTCTTCTGACGGGGGAATTGCAGGTGATCCTCAAGGATGGAGTAGGAACTCTAGGAGATCTTACTTTCACCGACAACTCTAGCTGGATAAGGAGCAGAAAGTTCAGGCTAGGAGTGAAGGTCTCCCCTGGATATTGTGAGGGTATTCGTGTTCGTGAGGCTAAAACTGAAGCTTTTGCTGTCAAAGATCATAGAGGAGAATGTGAGTCCATCAACACATCTTTTACTTATATGACTGACAAGCTGGTTGTCTTAATCAAATGTTTAAGTCCAAATTGTTTGTATAATTTGCAGTGTACAAGAAACATTACCCACCTGCCTTACATGATGAAGTTTGGAGGTTGGATAGAATAGCAAAAGATGGAGCACTACACAAAAAGTTGATGCAGGCTAACATTTTGACTGTCGAAGATTTTCTTCGACTACTTGTTAAGGATCCTCAGAAATTAAGAAATGTAGGGCTTTAATTCTTCCGATTTTGTTTTACTTCCTTAATTCTAGTGATTTAAGTTCTTTCTGGTGTCATTTGTTATTCACTTTCCGAATTTTTCTTTGACGTTTGCAAAATAGATCCTTGGGAGTGGAATGTCAAATAGGATGTGGGATAACACAGTGGAGCATGCCAAGACATGTGTATTGGGTGGGAAGCTTTATGTTTACTACACAGATGGAACTCACAACACTGGTGTTGTCTTCAACCATATTTACGAGCTTAGAGGCCTCATTGCTGAAGGGCAGTTCATGACTTTGGAATCATTGAACCAGAATCAGAAGGTGAGACATTCTTCAATACTGAAAAATGATTAAGGCTTAATCATCACATGATTTCAGCTAAGTACATGTGTTATCTTATTACTTTTAAACACATGCACTTAGTTTTTCAAAGGTGAATTCCAACATCAATACTGCTAAATTCTGACTTTTAGTCAGTGTTTTATGTTCAATAGACATCCATTCTACAGCATTTGACATCTGATAGTTGAGAGCAATCAAATTGCAGTACTAATGTGCGTATTTGCCAACAGATATCTGTTGATTCCTTGGTGAAGAGGGCATATGACAATTGGCATCAAGTGGTTGAATATGACAGCGAAGTCCTGAACTCACTGGCTAGTAGCAAGAATGTTAATAGACCCTCAGCTGTGCCTGTACTCGACAACAACTATGACCCAAATCACTGTATTTCGACAGTGCAAAACAGGCAGCAATACATCTGCTCTGAACCTAATGCAGATTGTCAAACTACACACAACCAACCTCCAGTACCTCAGTTGATTGAATTTCCATTTGTGAGGTCCGATGAGACTGCAGTGATGACACTAGGTAACCCCCAAGCAGCATTATCTGGCAACATTGATTACATGAACCCTGCTGTTGGGAGTTCGTACTATCCAGGAGACTGGTCTCGATCAAGGAACAACGGGCAGGGAATGGAAGACTTTTTCTCTGAGGAAATCCGAATTCGTAGTTCAGAGATGTTAGAGAGTGATGACATGCAAAGACTCTTGAAGACAATAGGTATGGGAGTAGGTGTTGGAATGACTCCTGGCTATGATCATCATTCCAATGAGGCTTGTTACTCTTACGGCATCCAGTACGAGCCTCCGGTGGACCACATGTACAGGCCAGAGCTCAGCAGGGGCTCGGGGAAGGCTGTTGTCGGATGGCTTAAGCTCAAAGCCGCTTTGAGATGGGGGATATTTGTAAGGAAGAGAGCTGCAGAGAGGAGGGCTCAGCTTGTTGAGCTAGAATGAGTTTGATGCTCATAATCTAATTTAACATCTTTTAAAACATTCAGTTGATGCCTCAGGATTACCTAAATTTTCCATTTTGTTTCAATAAAAGACAAGAAAATGTATGAAAAAAATATAACATTATAGTAGTTTGGAGATCTTTTTCATAGATTTTTTCACCCTGCTTTTTACGTTAAAGAACCACAGAATAAAGTCTTGATGTTTTTCACTGTTTAAGGTTGTGACTTTTTGTAAAGTTTCAAGCAAATTATATGCTATAAGATTTGAATGTTTTTTGCATAACAAAATGTATAAAATTTTTCTGATGGTATCATATCTAAGTTTGTTGACTGCTCTCTTTGCCTTCTGATTTATGGACCCTTGATGTAATCATCAAAGTGGTGCCCCTTTTTTTATTTTTTTTTTAAACTGACATCAACAAATCAGAAGACTATTAATACTTGTTAAGATCAAACTCTAACTGCACAACCTGCATATCTACTTCTATAAACAAGAGAAAACTATTCTCATAATAAGAGAAAAGATTACCTACATAGATTTAAAAAAATGCGTTTAATGAAATTTGAATCTTCAACACCTTAATGAATAAGAAGGTGTACCAAATGAATCAAAAAATTCATGTTTGGTTCGAGAAGGGATCATGTAAGTTTTGAGATGAATGAAAGATAATCCACTTTCATCAAGTGATTTATTTTAGATAATCAAAAACTGAGGATCCTGAACACTATTCGAAATTTAGAAGAACTGCCGGGGGGGTATTGAACGGCTAGAAAAAGACTGGGCTCGTTTACAGAAAGTCGAAAGGGAGGCAGTACAACCATCTCTGTTAAGAAATGATGTGCCACAGTAGTGCTGATTTTGAAATAGGAAAGTGCAAAAAGTTTATCAAATATCTCCTCCAAATTTTATAAATTTGTTTAAAAACCTGTCATCAACTGGCTTAGTCCATTTTTCAAACTAGAGAGTTCACCTGCAATTAAGCCAAATCACAAGGGAGAGAAACTGAATTCACTCAAAATATATGGAGTCAGTTAAGCCCCATAAAAAAAAGGGGGGCCATCCACCATGCAGTGAATTCCTTGGACTTCAAGACAATGCCTTAAAGATACTGTAAATTATTAAGAACAATTTCAACATCAGATCAACATGAAAAAGAATTTGAAAAAGGAATTGTGCTGTCTTCCATTGCAACCAGAAATTGAACGTGGCAACAGAAAAAGAATGGAAAAAGTTACATAATTACAAGCTCCTAATAAAGATGACCAAACTTGTGTGGTTGTCACCCTTTCTCTACCTAATGAACTGGCAATGACTATTCATATGCATGGTCCAAGGGAGTAATCATCAAATCCGAATTCTGCATCCCCTAATAATGGATCATTTTGTTCCTGCATCACATACATTACCCTCATAAAGATCGAGCCAAAAAAGGTTGCATCAACTGCATTGATTTCTATAGACAAGCACCGAAGTAAAACAATCGTTCAAGGATCCTCAAATAGGAACAAATTCTAATGATATCACCTATAATCTTGACTCGACCAATTTCATGCTTGACATGCATCTGAGATAGTGCGGTCTCTTGAATCTAAATACTGATATCTAACTTATAACTATGATGCAGTTTGAAAAGATAGAAAAATGCAGAAAGTATAATTGACACTGGACAATCAAGATAGCTAACTTACCCGTTTCATTATTGTGTTCATTAAATCATCCAAGGAATCGTAATTATTTTGAATGAAACCATCTTGGGCCTTTTGCTCGAAGCTCTGGCTAAAGGGACCCATATCACAATTGCCTACTCCTAGGGAGTTTATGTTGTTGAAAGAATGACCTAAGTTGTGGTTGTAATTCATATTCTGAATGGTGCTCGTGATCCCACCAGCTTGGCATTGCATGTCTCCTCTAGAGTCCCCCAGAGGGGTTGGAGCAGACATGGAAGCAGAATGATCCAGCGAATTGTTACCAAATTGACAAGACAAGCTGCCATTCAAGTTGGTATGAGGCAATTGATCATTACCAAAAGGCTCACTCACTGGCAAAGAATTTGATGGAAACTTTGACATTTGACTAGCACCTTGCCAGCTTTCATCATGTCTATTATGATCTATAAAAGTAGAAGATCCACTAGCACCCATGTTGAAAGTTCCTGGACTTAGCGAGGCCACACTGAGAGAAGATTGATTTCCAAATGATCCCCGAATCTGTGCTGCGTGAAGGTTGGCTTGGAACATCAACGGATTGCTTGAGGGACTACATAGAGAACTGCTGGAACTACCAAGAGTCACTCTGGCATCCGAGAAGCTAGGGACAGATGTAAAAGCCGTTGGATCATTAATGTGATGCAGTTCTCCGATTTGGGAGCTGGACTTGCTTTGTGGCTGCTGGTTAACCTCTAATGATTTTTGTACTCCATTGAAAAAATTTACGCTTTGATTTGAAGGCAACATAGAGTTCTGCAGCTTTCCAAGAGCATTATAAGAGTTTCCCAAGGCATGGGAATTACCTGACTGGATTATGCTAGAGGAACCAATTCCACGCATGGTTAAGCCAGCAGTGGAGTTCAATCTACCGAGCACACTACCAGGCTGATACGATGATATTGAAGTGCTTGAATACCTTCCTGGACCACTCAATGTGCAAAAATCCCCAAATCCATCCACTGTAGTCATGTGCATAAATGAGGGTTCTTTACCCCCCAGTGTGGCAACCATGTTAGGTTGCTGACTAATTCTCTTAAGGTAGAGCCTGTATTTCTGCCAAGATAACAAGAAAATAAGCTTCAGCGAGAGCATTGCAACCAAATTCTATGAATTTTCAAAGACATCCCAGATAAGATAAGACTTCTATTAATTTAAGACATCCAATTGAAATTTTCAAACATATGCCTTGGTTACATTGTAATCCAAACACACTAAAAGCATGCAGAACTTTAATAACTGAGGAACCAATACTGATCTTATCTCGAAGTTGGAACCACCCATCTCTTCCAACAAATAGCCACATAGAGTGAAAAAGAAAGTTTTTATAGTTTCTGGACCATATATTATGTTCGCTACTTGCAGAATTTACAAAGAGGGCATTCTTCCATCGGAAAATGTTTTTTGGGTCAAAATCTGATTCAAGGAGCAAAGTTTCAAATATAAATGACATACATCAACTTTCAACCATAAAAGCTTTCCCTCACTGCATGCTTTTTTCTAACATTCTTGAAGGGACCGCTAACTTTTTAACGCTACCAAAGACATATTGACATACTCAATACGCCTACCATTGTTCAAGTATAGTTAGAAAGTTGAAAGATTGTCACTATATCAGGTTTTACAGCCAACATGTAAAAAAGTCTCTCAGAATATAACGAATGAAAAAGAAAGATCAGTGACCTGCAGATGACTCGCTACGTTTTCCCTTGATAGCCATTCGACATTCATTAGGTCGAGGATTTTCTTCGGAACAGCCTCTGCATTTGATTTAAAAGAATAGACAAGAAAAATCAAAGGATGCATAAAAATTGAGAATTTACTTAATAAAAAAACCAAAATGCTTCTCCATGGTAAAAAACTTACTTTCAAATCCCAATTGATTAACAGCTGCAACAAATTTCTTATGCAACTCTACCGACCAAACAACCCGAGGCTTCTTTTGGGCTGCCGAATCCTCATTCTCATTCCCGTCCTCTTCAGCTGCATCTTCATCTTCCTCTTCATCTTGGTCCTTCCTTTTCCTGCTAAATTTTCCACTCTGATCAGAATTACCAGTAGACGTGACTGTTTGTCCACCTTCTCCAGTTCCAACATGTCCCTTCTCATTAGGAGACTTATTTTGGTCCTTGGGTTCATTTTTCTTTTTCCTGATAACATGTTGCCATATGTTCTTAAGCTCCTCAATCCGAACAGGTTTTAACAAATAGTCACACGCACCATGAGTGATCCCCTTCATTACAAGCTTGGTATCACTATACGCCGACAACACTGTAACAGAATTTCAAGTAATAAAAAGCTACATCAAAAATCTTATATCATATTAATCACCCTAAAACAACCATGACACCACCATTTTCTACTCTTTTAAATCACACATCACGACTATAAATTTGAAACCAAGACTTCTAATCAAAATCATCTTGTTCTATAACAAAAATTTAACTGAATGTGAAAACAAAAGCAAATATCATTGTCATAAAGCAATAAAGGATTATTCTGCTTACTTATGACTGGTAGGTCCATCTCAAGCCCCACAAGCTCAAGAAGCTTGAAACCATCTATATCAGGCATGTTAACATCACTGATAACCAAATCATACTTGTTTTTGTTCTCCCTCAACATTTGTAGGGCCGTTGCGGCCTGACTGGTTATTGTCACTGCAAAAATCAATAAACACCAAGTAAGAATAAGCAAAATCTTAACCTAATTTCAACAGTCAAAGTTCACATACCACCACCCTTAAAAGTAGATCAATTCATGTGTAACCTTGATAACGAAAAAAGTCAAAAACAACACAAAAAACACACAAACATGACATGAACAGTATCCAACTGTTTTTCAACTGCCAATTAAATCCGAAAAATAGCAAAGATTAAAGTAAAAATAAAGAAATAGATAAATATACAAACAACTCAATGGGGACAATCAACATCCTATTGACCATATTTATTCTTATGTTTGAGACATTTTAACAACTATAAAATCTGATGAAATGAAAAACAAAATTAAAAATTGAAACAGAAAGAAACTCAAAACAGAGTACTTATCAACATAAATTTAAAAAATAAACAAATAACACTTACATAATTAAAAATAAAATATAAATAAATAAAACATGAACCAACAACAACAATTCAAAAACCCCATCTCTACAAAACAAGAAAAAAATCCATATAACATGAAAATGAAAACAAAAACCAAAAAAAAAGAAGCGAAACCTTCGTATTGGCATCTTCTGAGGAGAGTCTCCAAGACTTTGAGACAAATAGGGTCATCATCAACAGCAAGAACACGCATACCAATCGGGAACCGGTCAATGGTACCATCTTCACCAGCAGAGGAGACCCTTTTGTCCTCCACAGCCATTTCCACTTTAAACATGCTAGTTCGAAAACAGATATCACTTCAAAAAAACAACAAACAAGTTTTGGTTTTGACTGCTCAAACTCGTCAAAGGCGTTGGCTTCGCAACTTTAACTCAAACCCCAGATGAAAAAACAACATAAGCAAGAAAAATAGAGAGAAGAAGAAGAACAAGTTAATACAAAAACAAGGAACCCAAAAGCTGTACGAATGAACAATGATGGTGAAGGCCAGAACAGAACAGATTTTCTTCCTTTTTTTTTTTTTTCTTTTATAAAGAGGAGAGAGAGAGAGAGAGAGAGAGAGAGAGAGTGAATGCTTCAATTCAACACCCCATAAAACAAAAACCAGAAATCTAATAATATTTTTTCAAGTACACCGAAGAAACTCTCTCTCTGTCTTCTGTCTACTCTGTTTTGTCTTTAGCTTTTTATTTTCTTTCTTTTTCTATCACGACCCAAACATAGCCCTTTTTTTTTTTTTTGTTTAATTTTATTATAAAATAAAATAAATTAAATTAAAGTATATTTTTTTGTTTCTGTTTTTGTTTTTTAATGTTTTTCACTTATATTGTTGTTAATACACAATAGAATCTCAACCGTAGATTTAAACCTTAAACTGAGAATGCTTGATCAATCCAATGGTGGTGGGGTGTGGTGGCGGGCCCCACCTGATGATGAGGTTATGATGATCATGATTTTGGTGTGGAAATTGAATGGTGATGAAGGGTATTAGAGTGAAGGGCTTATTTTATTATTACAATTATTGAAAAAATTGATTATTAAAAATATGAATTTAAAATGGGATGATGAGAAAGTATACTAAGTGGGAATTTATGGACAACCATGGAAACAATGTGATAAATGTAGGTGGAAAATCTAGGAAGATCTGGATAATTTATTTTGGTTTTAAATGGTAATTACATTACAATTATTTTTCATTTTTGTCAAGTAATTTAATTTGTTTTTTTTTCCAGTTATAAGCTTCTTGTTCTTGGTTTAATTGTGGATTAACTTTTTAATTGAGGTTTATAATCAAGCTAGTGAAAGACAAATGTGCCCTTCAAATTTCAAGTAATGTGATTAGTTTTGTTAAGTGCAAATTCGTCCTTTAAAAAGAATTAGATGGAAACAATGTTTCAAAATTGGGTGTCAAGCATTAAAGGGTTTTCTATTTTGTGGTCAAATTGCTTTGGTAAATTTTCAAATAAAGAAGTTAGTAGTAATTGTTTTTCAATAGAAATTTTTCTTTAAAAAAAAAAAAAAAAAAAAAGCAATACTGCTTAAAATTTAAATCATAGTTAATGAGCGTGAAAAAATTTCTTAAAAATCTATTAATCATTAATGATCACTTTTCAATATGGTTTAGTGAGAATGACTCATATTTGAGTCATTTTCCATACAAATGTTATGTTAAAAAAAAAAAACAATAATGATTATTATAGTCATCAGTTTTATATTATAAGAGAAATTTTTTGCTAGTATCACGTTTTCAAATTTTGCAAGTGTTGCATAAAAACATAATTACTTTTTTTATGATGATATGTACATATATATATATATATTTATTTGGTTTCTTCTTCAGTGGGTAATTTGTAAACAAAATAATATAAATTTTTTAGAAGCATAGATTATAAGTAACCTAATTCAATAATGTCAATATATAATTTTATTTTTTTTTTATGGAGCAAATTTTTATATTGTTGTTATAATGTGGATAGAACTTATGTTTCACATGGTTCACATAGCCAAAATTGGAAGCAATGTGAACATTTTTGCTAATAAGTTAAAGGATTACAAAATAGACTTTCTTCAAGCTATATACGACAAATTGAAAATTGCCAATTGATTTTTTCTCATCTAATTTATAAAAACTCATAATCTTTTTTTTTTTCTTTTTCATGTTTTTAGGTATTAAATAAATAATAATATATTAAACCGATTTGATCGTTCGATATTTTCAATGAACTATTTTTAATTTATATTTTTTTTTTTCCTCAACCATACATGAACCTATCTTTTTCACTTATTATTATTATCATTATTTTATGTTAAGAGAGAATATATGTTGGTAGAAATAAAACAAATAGAAGTATACAAAAACAGAGAGTGAAAAAGTGGGAATCATGTGTCAAATTTGAGGAGTAATGATAAATTGTAACTGACTTTATAAGGGAAGCATACCAAATGAGCAGGAACAACTAAAAAAGCAAATTTCTATGTAGGGCACTACTAGTTAAAACCACTAGTCTATAAAGACATTTTTGAAACGTTTCATGCATGTGAACAAATAAATTCCTTTGCATCTTGGTCTATCATACTATTTCAAAACCATTTTATTTTTGTGATTTATTTTTTCTTTATTTTTTTTAATGGCTGGGATAAGCTTAGAGATCAACTTGGATCAAACGAGGTTTTTTGACTCTGTGGCATAGTCCGGCGAGCTGCTCTCATATAGAAGAAATTCACATATAGGTGAGGAGGAGGACTCACACAAAGTAGGAGGACAATCCACACATTTTTAGATGATGGGAGACTTGATTTTTATGGGAATAGAACTTATGTCTTCAAAGCACAAAGGGTCAATACCTTATCAATTGGGCCACTGGCCTTCTCTATGATTTATTTTTTCTATTAAAAAGGGTTTTTGTTAATAATTTGTGTACTCAAATTAAGATAAATTAAGAAGATATTTAATTATAATAATTTGTGTCATAGATGTTTCTTTCGAAAAAAAAAAAATTCAACTAAATAATTCAAAACATGTAAAACACAGTGTTTATAAAAATCTAACAAAGTTTATAATGATTTTAAGAACAATTTTTAATATATTTAAGATAATGCAACAAAACTCTACTCTAATATATGAGTAAGAAGAATTGTTGCAATGATATTATTCTGTCATTCTCAAATAATGGAGCAACATATTCTTTATTTTGAGAAAGAATTTATATAAATGAGTGTGCCAAATCATTTGCATGTACGTCAAATAAATTTTACTCACGCTATATATATTTACTTATACTAAAATTCAAATTTATAGTACAATGTCCAGTTGGATATACACCTCTCTTCAATTATTGAATGTGACTTAGTAGTAAAAACATTCATATAGCTTTATAATTTTTTATATTCGATTTATTTAGAAAAAAAAAAAAAAACCATAATTGGAATATCATATTACTCATACAAAAACAAATACGGAGAGATCTCTTCTTTGTGTTTGGAACATAGGTTCAAAATGTGTAGTAGAAAGAGCTATTCGAGTAGCATTAGGGGTGGGCGAAAAACCCAGGCCTGATTTCAACCAACTCGACTGGAACAAAAAAAAATGGCAAAAGTCGGTTTACAATTTCAATATGGGTCGATTCAATTTTATTTGTTAAAAACCAATCCAAATCGATTTTGGATCGTAAAAACCAACCATATTAAAAAACTAATTTTTTTTTTTTAAAAAAAATGAAAATATATAAATTAACCTCCTAAGCCAATATACTCATACACACCCACTTAAACCTAGACGCCTCTCTAGTCTCTACCCATCTTCCATGCATTCCTTCCCTTGCTCTTTTCATCGCCATCAAATCTGTCTCCGTCTCCTCCTCCTCGTCCGTTGCTCTCCTCATACTCTTTCTGCTCATCTCCATCTCCTCCTCTGCTCATCTCTATCAACTCCATCTCCATCTGTGTCCTCAATTCCCATTACATCGTCCACTTATTCACCTTCTACAACCTCCTCCCACTCACTTATTCACCTTCTACGACCTCCTCCCACTGCTACTATCTCGTTTCAACCAATCGTGAGATTCAGGTTAGGTTTATGAGATAAGGGGTTTATGGGTTATGATTTTTGAAGATTAGAGTGTATATGTTCTGAAGATGATGAAAACCAAGAAAACCAAACCGACCTTAACCAACCCGACCATGTTTGGTTGAGGTTAGGTTTTAGTGTGTAATTGGTCGGGTTGGTTTGCGTTTTTGAAAATTGAAAATAGTCGGTTTCAAATCGGTTTTGTTAAAACCGAATTAATCAGACCCGTACCTACCCCTAGATACCGTTAATATTATTTAAACTTGATAGATTCTTTTTTTTTTTTTTTTTGACAAAATGATAGATTCTCATTAAAAAAAACACAAATCCACAACACATTAATTTTTATTTGAATGATTCTCTAAGTAAAACCGCCATTGTTTACTCATAAATAAATAACTATGAGAAGTCATATCTCATGTGTAGTAAAAGAACCATGATTAGATCTCATTAGATCCTCACCCTTGACTCATGACATACAAAATTTGATCAAATTTTTGAACCTCCAAACCAAAAGCTCAAATTGAAGAAGGAGCCAGTGGTGCAGTCTTGATTGGAAAAGAGAGTGGGAGAGTGACGGAGAAATCGTTTGACAGAATTAGGTAAGGGGCTTTGACAACAACACAGAAGGTGCCACAAGTACCATACCAAATTCTCACACACCCAGTCCCCTGTATCGTTAACACGTCCAGATTCCAAAATCGTTTCGATTTCTTATTGGAGAAAACTGGGCAGGGCGGGACCCGCCGGTGAGATTCCAAGTCCCAGAAAGAAATGCAGCCTTTTTGTGAAAACGACACGTCGGTCGCAGGATATCAGAGAGCCTACCACACCTCGGGAAGGGAACTCCTCTCTCTGCTTTCTTTTCTGGGACCACCATTCTCCATTCCAAAACTTCAGCTCTTTTTCCTTTCAATACTCCTATATTATACGTCTGCATGTTTGTTTATGTATTCGAAAGAGAGTAAATGTTGCCTTGTAAAAAATAAAATTAATAGTATAAATCTTAATAAACTTGGAGATGCGTAACTGTATATAAATGTGCTATCTATTTTTATTGTATCATGAGTTTTATATGTTCAAAAAAATAAAGTTTAATAATTTGAAATTGAACAAGAACGATGGCATTGATGAGACAATAGATAGTTATCGAAATCTTTGTATTTATACTATTAAATATGAATATGTCATACTCTCTAATGTTGTGTTAACTTGCATGTAATTGAAGTGGTGTAAAATTAGAATGATTTGGAATCGGATTAGTCTTCAATCGAAATGATTTATAATAATCAGAATAAATTGTTTACTTTAATGGACAAAAATTATAATTAGAATCAACAGTATTCTTATTAAAATATTTAATTTAATTTTGAATTGTAATGGATTAATTATAAATTATAAAAATATCTTTAATTAAAAGTATGTACTCTACAAGCATAAAAAAAAAAACTATGTAACTTTTTTATCTTCAATAAATATGTTTTTTGTTATAATATTATAATGCTTATTAAAATATATACTTTTTAAATTTTAAAAATTACTATTTATTATTATATCATGATGAATTATTTAGAATATTATGCTTATTGATAAATATGTTCACGTGTAGTTTGATAACTAGTTTTTTTTTTTTTTTTCCCACAATTGCTTTTTTTTTTTTTTTTTAGTTTCCAATTTTGTCAATTGTTTTTGTTTTTTAGATAAGGATAAAATAGACTTTGTAATATTGAATAGATAATGGGTTGCAATCGAATTTTCAGTTTTCAACATGGATATCTTTTGCAATGTTCACTATTTTATTTGGTCTGAAAAAATAAATATGTATGTAATATAACATGGATTTTATGATCACAGTCCGTGTGGTCCCGGTAACAAAGTTTGAAAAAATATTGTAATTATTCATTAAGTATGAAGTGAAGTCAAAATTAAGAAAGATTTGACAACATGCAACGGTCTTACTAATCTATCTACAAAACCTTCTGATTTGAAGATGACAAAAGCTAGCTCACATTAAAATTTGAGATTTTTTTTTTTTTTTCCCTTTTCATTATGTAATTATATTCAACACAAGAAGAACGAAACTGTCTATTATGTTGTGAAACTGAAAGTAGTATTTGCATTCAACTTATATCATTAGAGAGATTAAAAACTCTTGCCCAAATATCTTAACTTTCTAACGTCGACCAAATTATATATGCATTGAATTAAATATAATTAGAGTTGAAAAAATTTTTGTTACTTGGTGTAGTGCATCCAGCCAGCTGACACATAATACATGTGTCTAAGTTTTTTCCATAATTCTTCCGATCTATTAATTTCTTATCTATTTGCTCTCATTTTCATCTATTATGTCAATTTGTGAGTGGTCAAATGACGTATAAAATATTGCAATATTGACTACTCAAAAATAAAAGAAAAAAGTCTAATGATTGATAACTAAGAAACTGGTATCATAATATTAGTATGAATTGAGATGAAAATAACGTACTCCTTTAATCAAGAAGCTATAGAAAAAAGGTGAATGAATATATATATATATATATATATTTAAGCTCTTCTCTCGATTGATTTCAAGTTTAAACCGTGTCATCTTAGATTAGTAGTGTTAAAATAATATATAGAAAGTGCTACATTAAGATAAAAAGTCAAATAGATTAACAATCTCTTGTTAATAAAGAAAACCAAATTATACTTATGTATTTGACATATTTCATGTCTTCAACTAAGTTGCGTAGCACATTTGATTAATATTTGAATGTTATTTGACAAATGGAAACCAGCCAGCCAATTACAACCAGAATTTATTAAATATTTCAGACATGTGGGGTAGCATTGAATTGTTTATTTTAACACTCACATGCTCGCTATTAAATTAGTCACCTCCAAAGCTTAAAATTACTTGATGATGACTCAAGATGAATAGAAACATATTCATATATGTTTTTCAATGTAAGCTAAAATAAATCAGAAATAAATTTCTCAATTAGATGGATAAGATTGTAGATTGTTTGAGATATGTTCAAATTGAAAACAATATCTTTTTCTGGTGAAAAAAAAAAAAAAATCTTGTCTTTTATTGATAAGGCTCAAAACATAATAAGAGATAGAAGTTTGCAACAAACAATATCATACTAGTTAGATTAGGTTTTAAGTTTAAAGTCTTTTATAGTTATACAATTAACTATTTTAATATTGTTTTAGAAATTTTCAATGAAATTTATCTATAAATCTATCCACCCGAAATTTCCTAATGTTTTTGGAAACTCTCCCTATGTAGAATCCATCAATAAAAAGAAAAGAAAAGAAAATTTTGAATTGAGTTAGGATATTTTTGAACATACACAAGAAGATTAGTTTGTGTTAATTTATTGATTAAAGTGTTCTGTTGTGGTCCACCAAGATGGTATTTTAATTTCAAAAGAACAAGATGTCCCTTTAAAGTTGTACTTATAAGTTATATGTAGCCATGTTTATGTACTCTAAAAGTATCTAAATTTGGTTGTCTTATAGGTAGGTGTATTTCATGATTCAGTCATTCAAAGCTCACTCTTATTATTAATATTGGATCCACTAATTACAATCAGTTAGACCCCACAAAAAGTTAGAAGTTTATATATTTCCTATTAAGCTAAACAGACAAACTGTACTGCCCTAAATTATAGTAAATTTTCCAATAAAATATACTAAATATCTCAACTAAAAGAGCAAAAAAGGCACTAATTGAGGCTGTGTTTGTTAGCAATTTAAAAAGGAAAAACAAAAGGAATATTCAAAACCTTTAAGTTGGTCCCTTTTTATATCTAATCCTATTCTATGTGCCAAAAAAACAAGAATATATATATGATTAAGAAAAGTGTTTGGCTGGCATTTTAAAAATAATTTTGGATGCTTTTTGAAGATAGTCCTAAATTTGAATGCAACAATTGTTAATTCTGTGTAAATCGAAAAGCATTGTTGAAAAAGAATGTTGTTAACTTGTTAAATATTTATCTTCACATGATTTTTATTGTTTAGTTTTATTAAATAAAACGATAATTTGAAAACAGTTTTGAATTTAAAATCTACCATTTTCTAAAATTTTTAAAGAAAAACTACTAATTAAAACTTTTTTTAAAAAATTTTTTAGATAAGATTTAAGTAGCCTAGAGAGGAGATATATCATTAATATATATATATATTTATTTAAAAAAGTATGAAGAGCAGGTAACCACAAAATGGAGAATTTAGTTTACAAAACAAAATTGAGGAACTCCCTAAAGCTTGTTAAGAGATCTTTTTTTTTTTTTAGAATGAGGATTTGAATTTGGGACTTCTACTTTGTGGAGAAGTATGATTACCAATAGACTATGTCTGCTACGACCACTCATTTAAAGCATTTTTAATTGCAATAATAAATTTTGAGTTGAAAAATATTTTATTATCGTTTATGAAATTATTTCAAGTTAAATCGATATTAATATCTGCTAATCTTTTACAAATCAAAACAGGTAAAAAAAAATTAAATTTAAAAAGACATTAGGAAGAGGACTCATATCCTTAATGGGAACCAATAAAGCTATACATTTGATTTGAAGAAAGAAAATTTTGTGGGAAAAAAAAAATCATTTAAATCACTAATGCAAATTAATTAATCAATTAATTCACAAATCATCTTATACTTGAATGCCCACTAACTCTAATGCCCTTGATCTCTTAATCATGCTTTAATCAAGATTTGATTTCACTAAAACCTGTCAAAGAAAATATTAATTTATATTTAAATAATGGATTATATTTCTATTTCAAAAACACATTTGTATAATTAATTAATTAATCAATGCCAAATCATGATGGGTAATTAACTAATTATGTGGATGCCATAGTGCAACAAGGTTGTTCACATGTGGTCAACTTGAAATAATCCAGAAAATAATCAATATTTCCTGTAATTATACAAATTCATTTTATTATACTACCAAATTGACAAATTTCAAAGTTATAAAATAAAAATTAAGATTATTACGCTTTAAATTTATAAAAGAAATTTGAAATAAGTTATAATATTTTTAAATCAATAAGAAAATAAATAATTATTGTCTAAATGATAAAATTTAATTGAAAATGAACATCGTTATATTTAAAATAACAAAATATAAGATTTTTGAATAATTTATCGTGAATTTATAGTTTTCTTTAAAAAAAAAAAAATTAAAATGGCATTCTATAAAGTTTTATTAGTGATCAAGTTTTTATTTTTATTTTCTTTGTGTGTTTAATCTGTTAAATATTTGGCTAAAGCTACATGCAAACAAGTCAGATTGATTCCATGATCATTGAAGTCAACATTAATTGACTAGTGATTACATAAATTTATTGTGATTAACACATAATTGTTTAATTAAAGTTTCATAATAGTGTCATATACATAATTCTTTTGTTGATGTGGTTCTGATATGAGCACACGCATTTCTGTTAACATTGTCCATATTTTAATATTTTGACTCGCAAACCATGATCATAGTAAACGGTTTATTTTTTAGTTAATTAAAACATGTACTATCTTGTTAAAAAAACATTACACAAACAGCATATAAAAGGATTTTTGACAACAAAAAATAGTTTTTTTTTTTTTCCATTTCATTAAATAATGTTTGAAGAAATTCAAATAGCTTTTTAAGACTGAAAAAGGTTTGATATGAGCTTTGAGGATTGGTACTTGCCCAGCTCTTGGTAGCGAGGTTCAAAGTTCAAGCTTGTGAGTCCATAAAAATGTGGATAATTTTTTTATTTATTTGTTGATGGTTTTCTTCTGGTTCTGAGAGTAGATTTTTGGGTCTTTCACTAAGCAAACTTTATCAGTAGGTTTCGATAGATATCTGACCTAGTGTCAGGAGATATATTTTTATATATATATTCGGATAAAAAGGAAATCCCTTTTCAAGACTTGAAAAACTTTTTAGGTGTGAAAAGTGAGACATATATGATATATCCTAGAAGAAAAGTTGATAAAAAATAATAAAAAAACAATCAACTATAGCATAATTAGTAATGGTTTATCAAATGAGAAAATATATAATTGGTCTTTTTGTAATGATTCAAAGCTTAATTATAGAATATTATAAAACTATGTATATAAAAAAGTAACAAACAGTACCCATGCATTATCTTGTGCTATTTTTATAATAATATAACTCTATAAAGTCGATAGCAATTTTTATGCTTTTAATGCTCAACCCATGTGAAGCCTGCACATCATGAAACTATAAAGTCCTCTAACTGAAAATGTTGTCTTCCTTAAAAGAGGCAAAGCTGAGAGAGATAGAGATAAAAACCATGACACAGCTAGCACACATTGCATTCCTAATTGGTCGCCAAAAAGTTTGTATCACACACTCACCATAAAAAATCCATTTGTTTTGTTGTTTACTTGAATTTTTTGTAGAAATTCTCATATGAACACCTTTCTGATTTAATAAAATTATGATCCTATAGTTTTTATGTTAACATTAATAAGATTAATAGTTAAATAAGACAAACTTTACGTTCAAGTGTTTAAATTGTTTAAAAATGTTTTTTTTTTTTTTTAACTAAAATAACTTTTGTAAACCAGAAACACAAGGAAAAATACAGTCTACAGTGACATAATACCAACTTAGAATCTCCAAAGAGGCCAAAGTTAAGGAAACTAGATTATGTGCTAAACGATTCTTGTTTCTGGGAATGACCTGACAATTACAAACCCCAACCTCTCTATACAAAGCCTTAATATCATCTACAATAAAACTAACTTCTCCACGTGAATTATTGTGTGATGGTTGTACTGAACGAAAATGATTTTACCTATTGTGGTTAACATTGTATTTAAAAAAACGGCTCACTTAAAAGCATTTTAAGATTTCTCTACATTCCTTAGTTTTCAACAGGATAACCTTAACATGTTAAGGGAGACTTCACATACATTAAAATTATAAAAAGAGACTAATTTTTTGAAGAGGTATAAATTTGGTTTATATCTAAACTTCAAATGCTCAAAGTCTTTTATGTATTCTAAAAGCATATGTTAAGATAAACTTTTAATCTCAACAGTTAGCATGTCAAATTGAATACCAACATCACTTACATTTTGGAAGAGCAAATGAGGTGTATGGTGGGCTTTGTGGCCCACAGAAACCCAATAGTCCAAGAGCTCAGAAGTCACAATTCACTAGTCAAACATTGTCGACCCACTAGGCAGGAGTGAATTGGGGTTAATCTCTATCTTTGAAGGCTTGGCCCATTGAGTACCACCTTTTAACTTTTCAAGTGCCTCTGCCCTTTAGAATTCCTAGAACTACCAAGAAATCTTTTATAAAAGGGATAATCCCAAAAACCTCAATATAATTTGTAAACATAATCATTTTACCACTTATAGTTTCATTATTATCCAAAATTCTTTCTGACGTAAATAAAAACACTCAAAATACCTCTTGGAGGCGTGTGAAAGAACGATAATAACTTCAATTGTCACAAATTGATGATGAAATTATAGAGATAAAATGAATATTTTTTATTAATTTTTTAATATCAGATAAGATTTTAGATAAAAAAGAAATAAAATTAATATTTTTACAAACTACTATGAGTTTTTTATGATTATCCCTTTATAAAATCATAGAGACATATTGATAGTTGAAGATTCTCTAGTTAGGATGGTCCGCAAAAGATAAATTCAAGTTTTTTACTTGTACTTTGTAACGGTACATATCATTGAAAGATTAAAATTTATTTATTGAAATTGAATATGTTGAAATATATAAACAATAGATATTCGTTCTTTTAAAATTTTTTCCATATGAACAACTACACTAGAAAAGTTCTTAATTTATAGTCGCCAGTAGTACTATAAACCTGTAACATATTAATATCATTAATTCGATTTTTTTTTTTGTTTAACGATTGATCAATTACAGTTTTTAAAGCGTTCTTATCTACAGTAGTCAGCAGTACTATGATCTTATAACACATTAATATTATCAATTTGAATTTTTTTTTGGTTTAATGATGGATCAATTACAGTTTTTAAACACCATCACTTAAAACATAATATCAGCAGAAAATCTAATACATTCTAACAAACCATGACAATATTTAGAACGTGATTGGAAAACCAACCAAAATAACTAGAATTCATGTCTGAATTCAAGCCATTGTTAAGTTGAACTGCTAGAACTAGTAATACTTGGTTTAATGGGGATTCTATAATACCTAGAAGTTCTCTGCACATCCTGTGAGGTTGCAAAGAATCTTCACTGGACATGGCCTTCAAACAAAGCTCAATTGATAGCAAATCTTGGATGCTATCAAGTCTAAGAACATGTAGAGCACATTGAGCACATAATATAATATACAACATTGATGAAGACATGAAATGCATACTACTAGTAAACACAAGTAACCCATGTATTTTTTTTTCCTCCTTGCTGACAGTTTTTACATAAACCAACTTTGTTAAATTGTACATGAAATCCAGATCAAGAAGCACATTCCATAGCATTTTTGAATAGAACACTTTGGCACAAGAACGGTAAAGATAACTTCAGGAGCACGGTACCTCAAAAATAGAAAAAATTTTGAAGATCTGGATCGAACATGGTTTATATGAATTCTATCAGTTGGCAATCTTGACAAACTTATCATGCTTTATGAGGTCGGTTGCCAATCACTTGGGTTGACGATGCAAGCACGCCTATTCGAGGAGAGGAGATGAGCTGATGCTATTTGTCTTGATTCACTACTGTTTAACCGGCTATCTTTTTCCAAATCTCAAGCACTTGTTGTGTTTAACCTCTGTCATACTAGAATTAGGCATGAGTTGTTTATTTGTCGGTTTTGTGAGGGCAAGTTTCTCCATCGCGTTCATGAACTTCCGCAAGTGTTTGATGTACTCAGGATATGTTTCGAGATTGCAGTGACCCCCACCTTTGACCCATAAGGGGTCATATTTTTCCTTTGATAGTTCCCATAAGCGTTTCCCGTGTGACAAATCAACAATGTCATCGTCCGTCCCCTGCATATGTAGTCAACAAGAATTGCATCAGCAGTGACAGCAAGAAAATGCAGGACATGATCAAATAACCGGCAAAAGGGTATTAATGAAAAGATGATACTTACATGTATGACTAAAACGGGACAACTTACATTTCGAATTTTGTCTATGTTCTGCAAAACAAATCAAACATAAGTTTTTCGATACAGAGCTGGAAAAGCTTGCAGCAGAACACGAATGATACGAATCAACATGCAAGTAAGAACTTACTTTGAAAATGTCAAACCAAAATGTCATCTTAACAGGATACAAGACGCGAATGCCTGAAAGGATAGCACTATGAAGAACAAGACCTCTCAACTTTTTTAAACGAGAACCTAAGTGCACCGTTGGCCCGCTCCCAACAGATTGGCCATACAAAATCAGATCCTCCTGCTTCACATTATACACTGTCTTCAAACAATTGTACGCAGCCTCTATGTCGTAATATGTATTGACCTCGGATGGCTATTGAAACACAGAAGAAATAACCACCAGTCAGGTATATATGATCACATAGACAGGCAGAGAGACAGAAACCAAAATTCCTTTAACAAAATCTTGCAATGTCTACAATAATACATTCGAAAGCAAAAACAAGTGCAGGAAACGAAATTTGATGTTTAAATCCTCACTTACCTTGCCAGTAGATGCACCATATCCTGAATAATCATAACTGTTAAAAAGAAGAGAAAAGTGAGAGATTGATGAGGAAAAAAGTATGTGAATTATGATAAGTGGAATCATAGCTGCATTTTTACTAAGCAATTGTGTCCTGCAAAAATCATGTCAGCTGCACATTAAAATAAGAACTTCTTCAACTTTACACATGGTTTTCGAATCAAACATTGTAAATGTAACATAATTTTCCATCTCAGTCTCGTATGCTTAATTCAAACAAATTAATTAATGAATCCCATCTCGCCAACATCCTGATGCATGCTTACGAATAAAATTGACAAACAACTGAAATCCGGCATGTGAATTCAATCAACAAGCTACTAGGTACTTAAAAAGGCCTGAATTTCTAAACCATTTGGTAGCAAAACCATGATTGATCATAGTTGAACCAAAGTTTTTATCTTCTTTTTCTATGTTGATAGAAACTTGTACATGCCAAAATAAATATAAATTAAAATAAAATCTCTTAAAAAGTTGTCAAGCCGGCAACATTGGATCAAACTACACTATGCATAACAAATTGGGTAAAAAAATTATTAACATATCCCCATCAATTAAATTGACAAATTACAATCATACCAAAGTATGCAATAATAATAATAAATACATAAAGAGAAATGCATATGAGGAATTAACCACATAACATTCAAATAGAACTTCAAGTGTATACAGATTAAAACAAATATCACAAACATTAATGGTTGCAAAAATTAGAAACTAAAACAGAACCCCATTTGAGGATGATAAAACAAAAAAAAAAAAAAAAAAAAAATCATAACCAACTTGACAACACAAAAAAGGAAAAAAAAGGTACCTCATGATGTTGACTCTTAAATGAGCTCTGAGCTCGATGAAGAGCTCATGCATCTGCCCCAAATCAGCAGCATTTCCATGGGAATACAAGAGCGTGAACCTTGCAAAAGGGTGCTTCCAAAAGGTGGCCACGATTTTGTTGCCACCTTTTGTCTCCAACTCATGGACGTCCACGTTCTTATCAGCAGAGAGTCCAGAGAACACCACCGTGCCGTCCTCCTCTCTGTTCACATAGTAAGTTGGAGGGTCCGGCGGGAAAAACGCGAACTTAGCTGCAACATTCGATGTGACATTTCCCATCTCCTCTTCTTCTTCTAAGAAAATGAAGAAAATATAATGGAAACACTTTCATATATGGTCAAAAGACATGGTTGTTTTGAAACGCAGGAAAGAGAGATGACAGAGAGAGGGATGTGATGGATAGAGGTTGACAGAAAATGAGAATGAAAAGGTGGGGTGGTGTTGTTGTTCTCGTTTTCTGGTTTTTTGATGGGGTTGTTGTTTTTGTTTTTTGTTTTATAAAACAATTTTTTATGTTTTATATATATATATATATATTGTTTCTGGTTTGCTGGGGAAGATGAAAAGGTGATAATCCAAGTTGAGGAGAGATTTTAAAGGTTGGAAAGAGAATGGATCCGATCTAAGCGGGTGAGCTGGAAGGTTGTGATGTTGGAGATGAATCAGAGACAGAGAGAAAGAGATAAACAGAAACTTTTTTTTTTTTTAATCGTTTTGTAAAAAAGTAATACTAAACGTCCCAAATTTTTTTTACCTAAATGATATGAAATATAAATTATAAATATTATATTAATTATCATATTATTTTATTATTTATAAAATATTAATAATTTATATATTATATCATTTAGTTTGAATTTAGATAAAATATTTAGAAAACTTAACATTATTTTTTATAAAAGCTTAATTTTTGTTAGTAATGCTACACTTTTATTTATTTATTTTATTTAAATTCATATCAAATGATATATAACATGTGAATTATAAACATCTTAAACAATTTCTTTTTTTTTTGGAAACTTTCTTTTTTAGTAATACTAGCTTTTTTAAAATTTTTATTTAAATTCATGTCTAATAATATGTCATATGAGTTATCAACATTTTAAACATATTTTTTTTTGAAAAATTCCTTTTTTAGTAATACTAGACTTTTTAAATTTTTTATTTAAATTCATATCCAAATAACTTGTCATATGAGTTGTAAACATGTTAAACAGATTTTTTTTTTTTTCGTGAAAACTTTATTTTTTCAGTAATGTTAGACTTTTTAATTTTTTTTTTGCTTTAGTCCATATTCCAATGATATGATATGTGAATTGTCAATATTTTATAAATAATATGATTTATAAAATGATGTGATAATTAATATAATAGTGATAATTTATATCCTATGTCATTTAAGCATAAATTTGGACATATAATTTGGGGAAAAAATTTGGGGAACTTAACATTTTCCTTTTTTTTTCCTGTTTTTGTAATTATTTGAGCAATTATGAAATAGCCCCTGTGTTGCAACTTAATTACAAACATTTTGTGACTTTTATAATCATGACTGAAGTGGTTTCTATATATTTTCATAAAACTATGGATGATTATTAAATGTGAGATTTTGTACGTATGTTTGATATGAGATTCTGATTATGTATTTTTATAAAACTGTTTATTGAATGAGATGAAGAATAATAATTAGAGTAATATAGGTTTCACAAATATTTTATTTAAATTCATACCCAAATAATGTGACATATGAATCGTCAAAATCCTATTAATTATCACATCATCCCATAATTTATAAAATCTTAACAACTTATATGTCACATCATTTTGGTACGTATTTGGACAAAATATTTGAAAAACCTAGTATTACTCTAATAATAAATAATTTTATGAAAATACAAAATCATGATTTATATGAAATTATGTGTTAAATTTGGTAGTTAATAATTTTTGAACCATGGACTAAATAGATATTGTATTTAATTGAAGCTTATTTAGTTTTGATTGTTGTAGAGGTAAAATTATACTTTTGTTACTTATGAGAAGTTGGGAAGATTTTAACTACTCCAAAATTTTATTATAGGAAAGTGTATATTAATGGTAGTTTGTATGTGATCAAAACTAATTTGGTCTATTTCAAAACGTTAATCGTCCATTTGGTGTTCATTAAAAGTACACTAGTATAGAGATCAATTTGCTGAAAATGAAAAAGAGTATGATGTAGTTGGAGTTAATTTAAAATGCAGGGACTTGACTGATAATTACTCTTTTTAAAATAAATAAATAAATATTTTTTTTAAAAAAATATAACAACAGACATTGAGAGAAACAAACGAGTGCTGTGTTATGGATGATCTGATGATGATGGTGATCTGTTAACAGATTTTTCTATTTTGTGACAGAATCAATGAATCATGCATGACACCACCTTAAAGGACTTGATTGATGTTTCAAAAGTCTCATTTGTACTCCTTTCATTGTCCTTTCTTGGTTCTTCTAGCTCTCAACAAAGATTTTGACATTAAAAAAAAAAAAAAAATTCCAAAAAAAAAAAATTCTTGATATAGAACTGATTTTGTGATAAAATTCAATTTCTTTTTGTACAATGATACATATTATATTCCTTTATAACTTCATATGAAAATTACAATATTAAAATAGTAAAGTACATTTTTTGATTGTTGGTTATCATTATGTTGCAATTAATCCAAACAAATTTAAGAATATTCTCTAGAATAAAAAATATGCCCAAAATGGTGGATTCAATTAGTTTCAAAAGCAGTACAATAGTTTCTTATTTTTATTTTTTAAATTAATTAAACAAATATATTTGTTTAAGAATGCATATAAGAGCACTCAAAAAAGAGAAGGGTAATTCAGTCTTTTTACTAGTAGAAGCTCATCTAAAGGAGTTAGGTGCTCACTTCATCCAAAACAAGAGGTACTTTCCTCAAATCAAGAGCCCAACAGATGGATACATAAATAAATAAATAATTATAAATTGAAAATCAAGGAGGAAATCAATAAATAATAAATAAAAATGAAATAAAAAATTGAAGAAAAAATGGTTGGTTGAGATGGAGGGTTGAGATTGAGTCAAAGGGGTTGATAAGGAAGATAGAAGACAGAAGCAGCAGAGTCAGACATTTTCCTCATCAAACACTGAAAGTTATCATCAAAAGATGATGTTTGGTTTGCTTCCTTTGGAGCAATTCCAGTCAATTTACAACTGTCTTCTCTGCCACTTTGACCGCTTGTGTCTGTTTTCACTTCCACCTTTTATTTCTTTGCACATTTTTGTCAATTCCATTTTCAGTTTCAATGAATAGAATGAGAAGTAAATTATTGAAGTATTAAAAAAAATTTAAATATAACTTTTTATTAAATTTTGTTCTATGCTTGTCATATGTCCAAACACTTTGCATTGATTGTACCTCCTGATTTTGTTTTTGGTTTTTATGTTAAGCCAGTATTGTTGATGCCAAAAGATGATGAGGCTGTGTTTGGTTGATTTTGGGATTCAGTCAATTTAACAACTGTCCTCTGCAAGTTTGACCACTGTTGTTCTGCATGTACTCTCCACTTTAAGGATCTCAGGCTGCTGTCTTAACATCTTCTGTCACAAATGTTGTTAACTGTTGTTTACAGTACTTTTTTTTTTAATTTTTTCTATGGGGCTGGTGGTAACTTAAAGATAAATGAATTTTTAAACATAAATAAGTGTATGTGCAGTAACATATAAGCATACCTATTTAATGTTACATCAAATACCTATAGTTTAACATATATTTTATTGGGATAGTTTGTTTTTTTATCTAGCACAAAAAAAAGCGCTTGAGTTTTTCAATTAATGCTAAGGGAATGAGTTGAGTTTTTCAGTACTATTAGTATTAATTCAACATTAAATAATAAAAAAAATAAAGTTCGTGGTATTTATTTGTGAACTATTGTTTTTATTCGCAAACTATAATTGTGAATATTGATGGTTTTAAAAAAATCTCATTGCAATTTTTCGGTACCAAATTGAAAACTCATTTTTTTTGCCTCTATTATCTCACGTGATTTTCACAATTTTATTTGAGATAGACCTGCTTTGATAAAATATATCTTGAATGGTACATGAATGTTTAATGGTAATGATTCTTGTAGTCAGACCTTAAACTACCTAATCTTAGGTCCTGATTTGGAAAAAATCTTATAAAAGATTGTTTCACGATTAATGTGATGAGACCAACAGATAAGAAAAATAAAAAATATTATTTCATTGAACTATCTCACTACATCAACTGTGAGACAGTTTCATAAAAAATTTTTTCCTTGACGTAGTTCACCCTCTGTGCATGAATCTTGCTGATAAACCGTTGGATTTTGGGGGCATTGGATTCTCACTAACATTTACCTTAGCCGACATTTTTTTTCTCTCTGATTCAAAAATATGTAAATTTAAGGAACTGATAATTTCGAAACATTGTAATTTTATCCTGGTATGGTTTTCTTATTAAAAAATGTTTTAAAGATTGGAAAATGAATAAGATATTCCAATTTAGTTACAGATGTGTTGGTTAAATTTAGATAACAGAATGTTCCTAAAAGAATGGGACATTGAATGGGGAGCTAGAAACTTTATGAAAAATGCATGGATTGGTGTGACATTTGGGCAGGTGATGATGAAGAAAATTACTTGACAAAGTCTTTTAAGAGTAGGGTACCCCCTCTTCTTTTAAAGTGCGGGACCTTGTTTTACATAAAAAATAAATAATTGAAGTACAAGTGGGTGACAGGGACCTAACAAATGAATATAAACCTAATGGAAATTACAATAATGTTAGGTCAATTTGTTAGTTGAAAGATTCATCTTTAGCAATGTCCATCTTTTCCAGTCCTAAAAAAAAAAAAAAATTCATAGTTGAATTAAACCCTCCAAGCAATTTATTTAATCTCTATAAAACTACTAGGCATTTCTCCTTCATAGTATATCATATTTATATAATATAAATTTAGAATGTCTTCATCATATGATATGTTATAAATAGGATCAAAATAATGTATTTTGATCTTATTTTATAGAGACTTTTTTACATATAAAAGATTGGTTTAAACATGATGGGAGTTAGGTGTTTGTCATAATTTCTTAATCTACACAAGAGACATCATCATTTCAACAAAATTAACAAACATATGCTCTATATAGTTAGATCATAATACAGTGGAGGGTAATTAAATTTTATCATGTAACTGAAGACTAAAAGTGAGATTGACATGGGTGGTCTCAACAAAGCTGCTGACTTCTAACCTTTTTTTTTTTAATTAATTTGGGTATTTTTTTTTAATAGAGGGAGTAAACTTAAGTCCAAAGGAAAAGACCAGGTCAAAAAGCCCATGGAATGCTTGGAAGTTGGTGCCCTAATAAAAAGAAGTAAAAAAAGCTAACTAGGACTTAAAAAGATGACTAAAGGCAGCAAGACAAGTTGTAAAATAATTATATTTTTAATCAATTAGTTAAAGAAAAAGTGTCCACTGAATTGTTAATATATTATGATTAGTTGTTGAAGTGGGACTTGCTTTATATTCAATTACATGGTTGAAGCAATCTAGGAAAATGGATCATCACTTTCATGTGATTTATACCTTTTTATGGCTAATATAATTTATTAATTGGTAGATTAGGACAAATTTAACAAGGATTTCAATTACAAAATTGGAAAAAGTATGTAATTATAATTATAAGTGGCCAACAGAATCCGGCTTGGTTGGATCTAATCTGGTTAGAATCGTTGGAAATATTAAAGAAAGGTTTAACAAGTTTGATGAATTCACTACAATGTTAAAATACAAATCTTAAACGGTTGAAATTAGAAGATGAAATGGACTGATTTATAGAAGAATTTACCACATATTTCGGCCTAAAAAATGAATTTGCAAGGCATTATGTGATCTGTCGAAGAGTTTGGCATCTAAAATATGATCTTAGTTAAAACTGCTGCAAAAATGAAAAAAATAATAGTAAAGAGTACATCAAAAGTGAAAGAAAATTGGCATTTATTTTCTTCTCCCATATTTTTCTAGAACTATCATATGGTAATCCAATTCACAGAGCATGAAAAAGTTCACTGAGATGAGTGTATCATGTCATTGATATGTTTGTCTAACAATATCATGTTGTATTCATATATAAATTTAAAGTCCGATATGACCAACGGTTAGAATTGACATTGTCTTTAAAAGAATACATACATGACATGAATTTTATAAACAAATAAATAAACATGATATATCTGTCACATTGAAGTTTTTCTAAAAAAAATAAAACACATTAATCTTTAAACAGAGAGACATGCAGAGAAACATCAAAGCTGGTATCGAAAACATTTCGATTTAGTATAGTTATATGATGACAATGTGTTTTAGGATAAGGGTGAGATTTGAATCCTTGAACTCTTAGGATCAAAGAAAGTGCTCAATGACTCCTATTAAAAGATGGTGTGAAAACCTAACTGCCATGTTTATACCGTATATGCTCCTTTTGTATCGTGGTTGTATCTCCAATGATAGTAACCCAAGTTTCTGCAATCTTTTCTACTCTTCTATCCACAATTTCCACAATAGTGAAGAATCGCGTTGTGCCTACAATTTTTTCTGAAGTTCCTTCTTCCTCGATTAAACTTTTAACCCTCGGAACTATGGCCCCATTCAAGTATATGGTGTTGTCAGCATCAACTACGATCATTTTGCGCTGACCATTCCCATGAGCTAGCTCTTTATGCATGTGACCGAACACAACCAGTGGGCTCAAGAATTTGGAAGTCTCTTTTAAAAGAGAAATGGCTTGTGCCAGATCTGTACCATAAGATTTTCTTGTAATTGAGGGAGGGTGAAACATTATTCCATCTCAATAAAGTGCATGTTATAGGGCATAGTTGTCTCCTACGTTAGGTGACCAATCATAACAAGCCACAAAGGCAGAACGACAACACGGTTTAATGAACAACAAATAAACGAAGAAAAGTTGGAACACAATGATAGTTGAAATGATCGAAAGTTTCATTTAAGGAGCCACCTATTGCGACCATGACAAAGTAAAGAATCCCATACCCACAAGGAACTTTTGGCCCCTAAGGATAGTACCTGGATCACCATGGTCACCGCCTTCAGGCACCCAATCTTTCCCGCAGATGTCATTCAATTCAGAACCAAGACCTACAAAACCCCAAGTAGTTTCGATATAAGGTGTAGCAAATGCTGTAACAGATTAATCAAATGTAATTTTAGTCGGACGATATACCAGTGGGTCCATTGTGTGCTAGTAAAACAACCAAATGATCTTCAGGTGTACCCTTTGCAGCATTATAGATCCTCTTGGCACTTCCATCCATGTCTCGGACTCCATATCTAGAATGACATTCCAATTGGATAAGTTGCAAAGTGAACCACGATAAAGCCAATGAGGAGACTCCATATGAAATAATCTCATTGGCATCTTTACAAAAGTTATTCAAATTTGGTTTACTTTTTGATACTTGAGACAACTGATATAACAAATTAATAGTTCAGGTTACACTGAATTTGACAATTGCATCATTAAGAAAAACATAAAGATTGACAAGAACATAATAGGATATGAGAGGCACAATTTAATCAATTTGTCCAAAGCAAATAACAATTCAACATACAACCTTACCATCAGAAATTGGGGATACGAAGGAAGTCAACAAAAAAGAAATGTCTTCTCTCATTTTTAGTAAGCACATGAAATTTTGTCAAAACTGGACAAAAAGAGGTTAAAAGAAAGAATGCCTCGAGTGTGAAATATAGCTGTTGCCCCACTTACCTTGCAGATAGAAGCTTCTTCCGAAAGATCTGCCCACCCCCACACGAAAATGGTCGTCCACCAATGATGCTGAGTTTTATTGTAGGAAAATCCAGACGCTGATAAGCAACATGCTCCCCTCCAAGACTGATTTGTCACCAAAAGTTTTGTCACAACCAGCCAATTTACTTCATAACTTGAACAGTTCATACATAATGTTCAACATACAACAGACAATAACTACTTTATTATCAGAAGATGTCTTTTCTAAGTGACAAGCCCAAAAAGCAGAAAAAATTTGTACTTCTATATTTTCAAAATGTGCTAACTACAGTGCCTTTTCCTATTTTGCCAAAGGCATTTTATTTAAATGTCTAATGCTTTGTTGAGTAAGTAAAAGGGCATCCCACTAAGAATTAAAAAGCCTTAATCTTAGTTCACCAATAAGGAAGAGACGAAATATTATTATTGATCATCTGATATGGTTCTTTTATCTGCTTGAATAGGTGCTCATATTTAGTCTTCATCATCATTATTAACAATTCTTGTATTAGTAAATGCCATCTTCCCAAAAGGTTTAATTCCTTATTACATACATAAATAGCAAAATGTGAATGTAAAATGAAAAATCCAATTTTGGCAATACAATCATAGCACACAAATGAAAAAGAAGTATGATTGATTATAAGCTTGCACAGATGAGAGAGAATTCAGGAGAACGTAAAGACCATAGATTGAAACATAGGATAGTAGCATAAAATACTGAAAAAAAAAACCATCAGGAGAATGCAAAATTCTTAAGAGACGAACTAAGCTCACCTTTCAAGCTGAAGTTGAACACCGTCCTTCCTCCTAGCACTGTTAAATTAAAATCTTTCAAGTCTCCCAAGAGGGCATTTTTATTGGTAGATGAAACATCATGATTCGATTACTCTACCGAAAGGGTTTATATAGACAATACATATGAACTTACTCTCCAGAAAATTGTTGAGTTTTCCATGCATCATGATTTCCCAAAATAACTGCTTTACTAAATTCAAGATCTGCTACGCTTTGAACTAGTTCAACATTCTCATCACCGAAATCACCTATAAAAACACAGGTTAGGAGACAAGAAATAATGAAAATAAGAATGAGATAAAGAGGATTAGGAAAACAAGAACAGCATCTAACTCTATGACCTAGACCATGGCTGCATCAAAACAGTTGGTTGTTTCATTAGAAAAATGGATATGTTCAAAATGAGTAAAGTTTGTCCAAGGAGTGCGTAAAAGTAAGGTCTAGCATGAACACAGTTTCCATAAACGTGTTTGTGCTACTTGGCTCACCAGTTAGGTTAGGTGGAAGGACAGCGAATGCACTGGAAATAAAATAAAAGTAGGCCAGCTAATGGCATGAGGTAGGTAAACAACAAGAGAGAAGAAAACCTGCCTGTAAATAGCACCAAGTCTGGCTGCATTTTCACATGAACTCAATTAGATAGGTAGCCGTCATTTGACTGAAAAGATTAAGAAAAAGCAATACACAAGCCTAAAACATTTACTCAAAAGGAAAATCTCACACACTTCAATTTTGCAACTAAAAATGAAGCGAATTTACCAGCTTTCATAGTTAGCTTTCACGACAGCTCTAATACATATCGAATGAGAAAAATTTTAGAAATTGAGTGATAGACTATTGAACAAGCAATGATCATAAATGGTGAACCCAACAACAATACTCAACACTGACAAGCCTCCATACTTCCTAGGCCGAATTTCAATCAATAAAATTTCAATCAACCAAACACAAACCAAATTGACAATTTCCAACAACAATACTCGAAATGCTGTTTTATATTTCTCCCATGCTTCAAACTGCCTGGCTCGACTCTTCGAAAACCATAAATTCACATATATTAGTGCATCAAAATCATACAAAAATCTTCCAATTTCTGAAATCATAGCCACAACATAATCAACATCAACAAATTACAATCCATCAAACAAAGTAACAGCCTGCCAAATTGATACCATGTCGCAAAGTCGAATAAATAGTCATGATATATCCAAATTCAACTAACACAAGACTCATTAACACTTAAAAATGCCGATTCAACAACATAGAGCATACCAGAGTTTGATTCAATGTACAATAAAAACAAACATGAAAAAAAAAAATCATTAAATTCAAAAAGAGACAAAAGTGGAAGTGGAAGTGATACCTGCAGGAGTTGAAGTGCTTTGGTGTCTTCTTGTAAATCCCAATCATCATGCTTCAAAAACAGAAAAAAAAAATTAGAAAAAAAAAAAAAAATTGAAACTTTACATGAAAACAAAAATGTTAATACATAAAATTGTAAACCAAGATAGTGAAAGAAGCAAGAAAACTCACGACGTCTCCGACGACGGCGATTCGTACGGCGGTCATATTCGTGCGTCGGTTATATTTTCTGGGTGAGAGAAACCTGAGAGTGGGCGCGTGGGTCAACGCGCCTAGCATTACCTTTTTTTTCTTTTTTATGGTTAAGTTGTATCGTGCACCCGCATCGCTTGTTATTATTTTGTGACCGAAGTCAAAAGTTGACTTTTTTTGTGATGATGCTTCTTCCACCGTCAGATTTCTATAAAGTGTATTATTTTTGGGCACAACAGTATTTACAACCCTCGTTGTAATTAGAGGTGCGACGAGTGAATACAATTTTAAATTAATAATGTTACACTTTTCAAAAATTTAAAATCCGAAATCTTAACTATGCTTATTAAAGCATATCAATGTTAATTAGGTGATCTTATGATATGTTCTTTTCAGTAACTTTGTTATCATCCACTTAAACGCAGTGCATGTGGTGGTTCCATCAGCAAACAGTGCCTTTGAAAATATAACATATATAGATTATAAATCAATTCATCATTGTTCAATGTGGACAATAATTTATGATTTTAATCTTTTAATGAATCTTTAATATTTAAATTAACTAAAGTTTTTATGTTTTGTAACATTAAATATTCGTTTTTCTGAATAAATAACATTAAATATTCGTTGAAACATCAAAACTATGAAATAATTATAAAGTATATTCTCCACCGGATGAAAATTATGCATCAAAACAATAGATTCAAGTCACCATGTATGACTTACCAGGATGACAACTTTGACTCTACGTTAGTCAGAGAGCCACAGAGCAAATTTAAAGAGACGAGATTGATTTAGTAGTGTGAAAACAATAATTTTAAGTTTAACAGTATGTGTTTTCCTTTCTAACAACTATGTAATTTGTAGTAGATTATTCCATCCGTATCAAAACAAAAATGCAGATTATTCAATCATTGCAAAATTGGTATCTCATTTTAACTATCTAAATAAGAATATTTAAAGTTTGTTTTAAAAGAAAAGTGTTATTTGATTTTAAGATTGTAATTTATTTTGTAAAGCAAGAAAATATTTAATTATTAACAAATTAAATATGATTTATTTGCTAAGGAAATACTTGCATAGTGCTCTAGCTCCTGTTTTATAGAACAATCTCATATTAATTTATTATTATTATTATTTATTTATTATTATCAGAAAAAGTATTTGACGAATTTTTTAAAGGTGGCTTCGAAAAGTGCAATTTTCCGACCCTTCTTCGGCCAAACATGAATTTGATGGAATGGATTCCATTCAATCAAATCTCATGTAATAAAACATGGATAAATTTTTGGTAAGTATAGTATTATTTCTTATACATTTTATCAATTCTCAAGCGAAGACCAATGATAACGGAGGGTGTAATTAGGATGATTTAATTCTTGATCCAGATTTCAGGAAATGCACTTTTACCAGGTCATCATCTATTATGTTTTGTTTAGTAGCTTTGTAATTATTCAATTTTAGGTAGTGTACGTGGTACCCGTTCGGGCAGCAAATTAACAAAGCCTATGAAAATATAAACTACATAGATTATGATCGTATGAATCGAATAATAATTATCTACTGCAGACAATAATTTATTATTTTTATCTTTTAATAGAAATTTAACATTTGCAATTAACTAACGTTCTATGTTGTCTAATATCAAATATATGCATTAAATGATAAAAACAGCAAAATAGTTGTTAATTACTATGTACACTAGTGGACCAAAACTAGTCAAATACAGTCAAGTATGTATGACTTGCCAAATTAATGATAACTTAATTTGGTTCCGCACATAGAGCCACAGGTTTTGCTATTTCTCTGAGATTGAAGCAAAACACCCACTAAATCGTCCATTTTATTTTCTGTTCCACTTGACATATGATCCACAGTTCCTTCTAAAAACCCATCAAATTCTCTAAAAACTTCTCTAACTTTGGGATTACAGCTCTAAAAACTCTTAAAAAAATATTAACATATTAACATTGTGAATAATAAGTTATCATTATTATTGTTATTATTAGGGAAAAATCATTTTCATCCCTAAGTTTTGAGAAAGGGTCAAATTTTTAATCGTGTTTTGTAAAAGGGTAAATCCTCCCTAAAGTTTAGAAAAAGTGTCAAATTGATCCTCGTTGTCAGTTAATTAACGGTCAAACTAAAACTGACTATGATTGATAGAGGAATTTTGGACATTATATAATTTGATTAATAGATAAAAAGTTAAATAAAAAAGAAGGTAGGGGTCAACCAATGAATGGTGATATAGTAAAAACATTAAACAATAAATTAAAAATAAAAAATGACAAATTAAAAATAAAAATAAAAGCAAAAGAAAAAAAAAGCTTGAAAAAAAAAAATCAAACGAATCCAGGACTGGGTTCGTTCGAAGAAGAACCTAGTTGCCTAGGTTCGTTGAAACCAGAAGACGAACCCAGGTGTCTGGGTTTGTCTTCAACGAGGTACGACTTGGGTTCATCTTCAATGAACCCATGAAGACGATAGAGGTTAAAGATGATTTGACCAGTTGCGATTTGGGTTCATCTTCAACCCAATGTGGTTGGCGATGGAGGTTAAAGACAATCCGACCAAGTGCAACCTAGGTTCATCTTCAACCCAGTGTGGTCGGCGATGGTGGTTGAAGACAATTCAACTAGGTGCGAACTAGGTTCGTTGAAACCAGAAGATGATTTCGTTCGTCTTCTTCATGAGTTTGTTCTTTGCACCTGTGTTCTTGAAACCAGATAGATTTGTGGTGATGTTGTGGTCGTGGTGCGTTGAAGGTGGTGATGTTGTGGTTATGGTGGTGGCAGTGACCGACGATAGACGTGGCGATAGAGGTAAAAAATGATCTGACTTGGTTTTTAATTTTTAATTTTTAATTTTCATGTGTTTATATTTATATTTTTTGTTTTTTAAGATTTTAAATATTATTTTAATTTTAATTTTTTAAATATTTTGAAGATTTTTTTTTATGTGAATTTTTTTTCTTGATATTATCCTTGATTTTCAGAGACCTTTTTATTGAAGTGGTAATGGATGAGAGATTAAATTAGATGTTCTAGGTGTTATTTGATTAAAGATGAAGATTGATGTGGTGATTGGATTGAAGATGACGATGTGAGGGGTTAATTTAGTTTTAATTTTTAAATTCATTTTATTTTAGGATTTAGTTTTATTTTTTATTTTATTAATTTTTTACTAATCGTAATTTTTAATTTTATTAAGGGCAAAACAGTCATTGTATGTTCTATAAATAAAGTGAGGGATAAAATAGTCTTTTCATACTTTCTATTAGGTTTGAATATTAATCAACTGATGGGAGAGACTAATTTGATATTTTTTCGAAATATTAGGGTTGATTTCGTCATTTTTCTAAAATATAGTTAAAAATTTAATCATTTTTTAAAAGTTAGAGACTAAAATGATTTTTTCCCTTATTATTATTATTATTTTTTTTTTTTTGAGAAAATTATCATCATCATCATTATTATTTTTAACAACCATACATATGTATACTTTATATTGCTATAAGAACTCAAATTTAGTAAAAGAAAGAATTTCCTTATCAAACTAAAATTGTGTTGTGCCTGAAACTAGTTCCTATTTATATAATATAAGAGTTATTATTAATGGGTAGCCATACTCAATTAGTAAGATAGTCAAACTCAATAACTAGATATATAAATTTTAATTAATTAATATATTCTTTTTATCAAGCATTAATTGATAAAAATATTTATTGTGGCATACATTATAACTTTAAGAAGAGCAATTTCCTACAACAAGGGGAAACTTTTTTATGGACTGATAAGCTAGGAGACTCCGTAGTATCCAAGGCAAGTTCTCCAGCTTCAGTAGGCACCTCCCAATCGAACTTGTGCAAAATTTTTGCCAATGCAAGCTCAATTACAGCAATTCCAAATCTGGTTCTCGGGCAGTCTCTTCTTCCGGAACCAAATGGAATCAATTGAAACTCATTTCCTCTAAAATCCACATGGTCTTGGCGTGAGTTGTCAATCAAGATTCAACTGGAGAGATTGTTGTCAATCAAGGTTTAATTAGAGAGATTGTAGAGATGATTAGTTAATCAATTTTCAATTTGTAATTTCCTTATTCTAAAGGTCAACCATAATCTTAGCCTAAGATAGTGTATAACCTAAATTAGTCTCTGTATACTGATGTATGTATATGTGTATTCATTTAGCAAGAAATTTGTGAAAAACTACTCTTTTCACCATGGTATCAGAGCTGAGATCCTAGGGATTTCTGCTACAATAAAATTCTGATTGCAAAAAGGAGCAGACCTGATCAGAAGCTATGGTAGAACCAACTGATTTGGCGGTGCACCAGCAACATGGTGAAAGCTTTACTGCTACCATCATTGAAGATTTGATGACCCGAATGACACAAGTCTTGACCCAGAATCAAACTCGTATCCAAATACCAAACTACGACATTTCAGCAGCAAATTTTGGCATTAAGTTGGATGGTACCAACTATGCTTTATGTTCCCAAGTTGTTGAGATGTATATCTCAGGCAAAGATAAATTGGGATACATCAACGGGGACTTTCCACAACCTCAATTGACAGACCCGACTTCAGAAAATGGAGAACCGAAAATTTAGTTGTGAAGGGTTGGCTTATTAATTCCATGGAACCGACCTTGATCAGCAATTTCCTTCGTTTCCCAACGCACAAATGATATGGGATTCGATTGCTGCAACTTATTTTGATGGAACTGATATAGCTAAATATGTATTATTTTTTATTTTGGAACAAAAATGAATTTTTTATTTTCAATTCTTCTAATAAAAATGAATTTGTCCTCATATCTAAATGTGCTCAAATAAAAATTAAAAATATACACCTGAGAAACCAAGTTCATATATTAATATAAAAACGCAAATAAACAAATTTGACCTTGTCCAATTGTAATATAATGATGATGTCTGCTCTCAGCAATGGTCTTTACAGTTTACATTATTGTTTCCAGCAAGGTCAGGATTGAAAAGGCTTGGTTAGTGTTAGTAATCAGCAGTTCTGTTGAAGATCAAGGTCTTCAACATTGGTAACCCGTTAACGCTCTCAGCAATGATGATGTGAAAACGTATGATCTAAGCCAAGTTCAATCTCTTGTTATGCATGTGTCCGTCCAACAAAAGCTTCTGAGCAATATTTGCTGTCTACATACTTACCATAAAGTCTTCACATGCATTTACACCACTCACTTTTGGAATATATTAGATAAAATTTAATGTCACATCTGTGGAAATTGGTTCCTTTTTATTATATTTCCACTGTGATCATGACGTAAATGTGATTGCTCTATTTTGTTGACAGGAAAAGTTTACACAAAGTCTTCTTGGATTTACACCATTCATTTCGAAAATTATATATATCCATTTATTTATATATTTAAATATATAATCACTAACATTATAAATTTAATCAATTTTCAAAAAATTTCAGCGGAAGCATGTGTCCCGTCTAGCCCTAAGCTAGGTCCACCCCTGCCTCGATGTAAAAACGAATGATTCCGGCCTACAAAAGCTTCTATGCAATATTTGCTGTCTACATACTTAACATAAAGTCTTCATGGACTTACACCACTCGCTTTTGGAATATGTCAGATAAAATTTAATGTCACATCTGTGGAATGAGTATGTTTCCATTGCGATCATGACATAAATGTGATTGCTCTATTTTATTCCCTGGAAAATTTTTATGACTTTATATTTAGTACATCATTAAATGTCCTTAATGTTAGTTCTTCGATCCATTAAACAATGTGAGGCTCCGAGCTCCTAGGTCAATGCGTGTGCCACAGCCATAAAAATTCTTGATAAACATAGAAGTTATAAATTATTTGTCTCTAAATTTCCCTCTCCTTCGTTAATTATCTTTATTGTTATTGTCCCATACAAAATTAAAAATAAAAATTGGTGGTTCTGCCTGTCATTGTTAACCACTAGCTCTAGACCTGTTGAGTAGGTATTAATCATAATTAAGACTAATACGCTAGTGGAGGCATATAGTCATCCTACTAATAAGCGCAGAGTATAGCACCCCTTTAGCCAACAGACGTGAATCTGTAAGTTTTAAAACCTTTGATAATGGTCTTGACTGCAAATAGACCAAGAATGTCTTGGAACCTCAAGTTTCGACATAATGATACATTACTAGTTTATAAATTAGATGAGATGCAATTAACAAAGGAAATTAAATAATCCCTTTCCTGCCACAAGAGAGCTTTCCATGAGTTTTCCTTTCCAACATGGGTCTTTATCCAGGCCAACTGGTTTAAGACTTAAATATTATTGACTTGTAATGAAATATTGTTGACTTGTATTACCGGTAAGTGGCCCTTATCCAGACCCACGTGCTAAGACTTAAATATTGTTCCAGACCAACGTGCTAAGACTGAAATATTGTTGACTTGTAATACCGGTAAGTGGCCCTTATCCAGACCAACGTGCTAAGACTTAAATATTGTTGACTTGTAATAATTGTACATAATACCCACCGTGTACGAAAGGTTGGAATTTTATATTTCTAATAATTAAAATTTATTACGAAAAGTGGATAGTGAATAGAAAGTTCATCTCAAATATCTGATCACTGCTCTTAATTGTCAATAATAATAATAATATAGGTTTTTATAATTTAATCAAGTTTTCATGCTAGCATTTCCTCAAACATCTCTATTTAAAACCATCAAACACTTATATTCTTCATAACCCCTTCAATAATACCAATGCGTAGTGTTGTCATGGTGATCCTTATGGATTTACTAATAATTTATTTAGTTTTCTGGAAGATGAATGCTTAGTGTTCATGAATATACAAGTTTGTAAGGCAATTTACTTACTGCTACTTATTCTAGCTTGTTCAACACTTTGTGGGGAACTCATATGTCCTTTATAAGTCTTATCGCAGTTAACAAATAACCTTGAATGTAAAAGTCACCCTTAAAGTCAAACGTGTTCAACACTTTTTGTAAACTCATATTCACTTATTATTTTCAATTAGGATTTGAGTTTGATATCATTTCTTATCGTTCAAATATACAAAATGGATATTTCATAATTCCGCATAGCTTTATCTTAAAAAGCAGCCCAAGATTGGTTAAAGCGAATCCTAAACTCACATGGGATCCTGTGTAATCTTGTCAAAACAAGACAATGCTTTAAAAAAATTTAAAAAATTAAAAATTAAATATATCTAAAATTAATTTAATATATTTTATTAACAATATTGGAAGAAGTTAATATTTTTAAAATTAATTAAAAATAAATATAATGAATTTATAACTACGTTTTTATAATTTATTTATTTTATTAATTATTTATGTTAAGTATATTTAAAAACTAAATTTAATATATTTTATTATAAATATTTAAAAATAATGTTATTTATTACAATTAAAAATCAAGTATTACTTTATTTATAATTACCCTTTTATTTATTTTTTTGGTTATTTATAATTTAACTATTAAATATATTTAAAACTTGTTATAGTACATATTGTTAAAAAATTAATATTATACATCTTATCAATTTAATTTAATACTAAATTAATTAATCTCAAGATAATTATATAATATAAATACTGTTTTTCTTATTAAATCCTATAATATACTCAATACAAAATATATTATTTTTAACATAATCACAACTACGTCAAACATGAAGATAAATAGATGACTTTAATTCATACGTGTTATTATACGCCGTCACATTTAACTATAAAATCTAAGATGTATGAGTGAAAGTATGATATAGAGTTCTCAAATTTCGAGATTCACTAGAGAGGCTTTCAAGTGCAGCTATCCTTAAAAAAATAAGTATGCTTCTTTCCTCAATGATGTCCAAAGAAATTAGCATTGTATTCTTCCAAATTTTCCTTCTCTCTCTACAACTGCACCATACGAAATCACAAACATGGATCAGAGCCGGCTATTACTGGCCAGAAGTAGAAGAGTTCCCAGTTTCGCGCATCAATTCTACTCTCTTTACTCACCTTATTTGTGGTTTTGCTGATATAAATTCCACTTCCTACGAGCTCTATTTATCACCTGATGAGGAAAAATACTTCTTCATCTTCACGGAGATTGTGAAACAAAAGAACCCATCAGTCACCACACTTCTATCCATCGGAGGTCCAGATAAAGACGAATCAATCTATTCCTCAATGGTAAGCAATTCTTCTCATAGGAAATCTTTTATCGACTCCTCGATAACAACAGCGAGGCGATATGGCTTTGAAGGTCTAGACTTTTATTGGTTATATCCAGACACAGCCTCGGACATGTCCAATCTGACAATTCTCTTTGAAGAATGGCGCGGTGCTATCAATTCGGAGGCAAGAAACTCTGGCAGGTCACAGCTGATCTTGACAGTGGTTCTGAATTTACCAGATTCATATTCAGAATTAGAGTACCCTATCGACACGGTGCAACAATACGTAAACTGGAGTCATGTTCTAACCAATGACTACTCCACTCCTGACAAAACAAACTTTACAGCTCCTCCTTCAGCTTTGTATGATCCTACTAATGATCACAATACTGATAGTTCTGTTAGGGGGTGGATTGATGCAGGATTACCAGCAAATAAGTTGGTTATGTGTTTGCCTTACTATGGCTATGCATGGAAGCTTGTGAACTCCTCGGATAATGGTATTGGTGCACCGGCTATTGGACCAGCTAGAGATGAGGATGGAATCATGTTATATTCCGAAATCAAGAATTACCTTCAAGATTATAAATCAGATATTATGTATAATTCAACTTATGTGATGAATTACTGCACAAAGGGGACAGATTGGATTGGTTTTGATGATGTTGAGGCTATTCGGGCTAAGGTTTCTTACGCGAAGGAGAAGAGGCTACTTGGTTATCTTGTCTGGCAAGTTTCCTATGATGATAATAATTGGGTGCTTTCTCAGGCTGCTCAGGCTGCAGGTTAGCAAATCTTTATTCACTCATGCAATCTAATTCTTATCCCATGCATATTGATTCACAAATTACTAAAATTCATATTAATTTTTCAGCTCAGCCTCCAGCACAAAAGAAGAACGATACTATTACTCCAGCTCATGCTCCAACACAAGAAGAAAATAAGAATAAGCAACCATATCAATTCTTAGTAATCATTTTGCCTGCAACTGCAGCCTTTATGCTCCTGCTAGGCTTTCTGATATATTTCGAGTGGATGAGAAAGCTGAAATCAAAAGGTAATTGCCAATAAAATACCATTTGTAAGTGGGAGACGTTTAATTTGAAGATACATGGTCATGCTAAACAGAGTAACTCTGTGTTGGAATAGCGTGTATATGAATAGTATCCACGTACAGATTATAATTGACTTGATAGATAAACATTTTCTCTCATTTTCTCCTATGATGGAAGCTCAAGTTTCAGAGTTTTTCTCTGAAAAGTTTTGTCACGTAGTTTAGTTGTTGTGTCAGATTCTCCACAAGACAACTATCCAATTTTTATTATAGCAAAACAAAATGTTAGCCGAACTTTATGTTTCTTTATTGATAGGGAGTGTGAATTCTGTTGAAGAATCAAGGAGCCAAGTAAATAATGCAGCAGCAGCGGCTGGGGATTTTCATGGCAATGCTCCAAATCTGGTATTATATAGTTTGGCTGACATTGAGGCTGCAACAGACAACTTTTCAATTGAAAATAAGCTTGGTGAGGGTGGATATGGTCCCGTTTACAAGGTAATTATCTTTCTCTTGGGACATGCTGAAGATATACAAAAATGGAATCAAGTATATACGATTGTATAATTTTACAGGCCATACTACAAGATGGACAAGAAATAGCTGTAAAGAAACTTTCAAAAACATCTACACAAGGATTTGAGGAGTTTAATAATGAAGTCATGCTAACAGCAAAGCTCCAACATATAAATCTTGTTCGGCTTTTGGGTTTTTGCATTGATAGGGAAGAACATATGCTAGTTTATGAGTATATGCCAAACAAAAGTTTAGACCGGTTCCTCTTTGGTTAGTTTTTCTTTTCTATTTCTTTTTTTTTTTTTTGTGTTTACGCTTTCGGTTATAGCACATACATTGTAACTATTGATTATTGTGCCACTAAAGCTCTCTAATCATTTGACTTTATGTAGTGTGTGATCATTTTTATCAATTTGTAATTTTCTACTTTGTTGACTATTGATCAATTATTTGATGCAGACCCTATTAAAAAATATAACTTGGATTGGAAAAAACGCATTGATATCATTGAAGGGATTTGTCAAGGACTTTTATATCTCCAAGAATATTCAAGATTGACAATCATTCATAGAGATTTGAAAGCTAGTAATATTTTATTAGATGAACATATGAAGGCTAAGATATCAGATTTTGGTATGGCTAAAATTTTTACCAAAGAAGGTCTTGAAGAGAATACGGGTCGAATTGTTGGAACATAGTAAGTATATTTCTTCTTCTTGTTTTTTAATATTGATCAAGTCCTTATTAGTTATGCATATATGCATTGATCCATTTGTTTATAATCATATATATGATACACAGTGGGTATGCTCCTCCTGAATATATTAGACAAGGCCAATACTCGACAAAGTATGATGTTTATAGTTTTGGGGTTCTACTTCTACAAATCATTAGTGGCAAAAGTGTATCAATTTTATATGGTGAAAATGGTCGTTTGAGCCTTCTTGAATATGTAAGTTTCTTTAACACTTATTGAGTAATAGACTATAATAGCAATATAAGTTAGCAATTAAATTAGGTGAAAATTGCCAATTGACAACATTTCAGGCATATGAGCTATGGAAAGATGGCAAAGGTGAGGAGTTTATGGATTCATCCCTCGACGATACAGATTCCCGTTGTAAACTGATAAGATGCTTGCATATAGCTTTACTGTGTGTCCAAGAAATTTCGATTGATAGACCATCTATGTTGGAAGTTTCTTGGATGCTAAAAAATGAAGCAGCAGATCTAAATATTCCAAAGAAGCCTGGTTTCTCAAAGAAAACAGATGAAATTGTGCAATATGAATGTACAACGTCCAACTTGGAAATTGGTTCAGTGAATGATACAACAATTTCAATTTTAGAGGCTAGATAATTTCAAACTTTTTGTAATAATTTGTGTGTGCTAATTTCTTAAGATTTGTACAAATAAAATTGTACTATTTCATTTAAAAAGAAAATGGGAATATGTTGTGATCATGTCATGATGAACACTTGTTGCCTATTAAAAGATCTTGAATTTCCATGCGGTTTAACTATTGATCGAGAGTACTTGACTCTATGGTTGAACTTTTAATGTAAAGCTCCTTTCTAGCGTTTTATTCAAATGGATCTACACAGATCAAATATTTGTAAATCAAGTCTATGCCGTGTTTTGCATTATAGATGCTGTTATAATAAGAAGTGGTTTGTTGGGTATGTAAGATGTAATATTATTCCAATAAAGGAAAACTGAAAGAGCAAATAGCCAAGAATCAAAAGAATAAAAAAATTGGAAAACCTATGTTGTTTATGAAAGCAGTATTCTATAATTAGCCACCATAATACTTCATCATTTTTGTGATGAGTAGATTATAAGCACAACTATACAAGCTCTGGATTAATGCTCGGACTCAAATAAAAAGAACAAATTCTTTTTTCTTTGGTTGTCAAATCTTAGGAAAGAAATAATATTCTGTTAGACACTTGTACAGATTACTTTATAATTAGTTATGAGTATTAATTAATTTAATTTCCACAAAATGTTGGACTCCAAATATATAGATAATTTTTCAAATTGATACTCAGAATAATCAAAATCAATAACATATTTTATTGGAACATTACACTAAATTCGAGGTTTAGAGGAGGGATGACTCGCTCAGAACCTCTAGGGTGCATTTTGTTACACATTAGGGTTCCTTTTTATATAGCACTAAAAAACTAGCGACTTGTTTCACTGCTACAAAAGAATTGAAATGAGTTTAATAACATCATTTCATTGTTCATAAATTTTAATGATAAAATTACCTTTATTTTCAAAAGACCTCGGGAAACAAAATTACCTCAACTTCTATTGATTGGAAAGTGACTTTAATAAAGATGTGTGTCATGCTAGATGCTATGGCTCTATAGTCCCTGCTTTTGTTTAAGAATGAGTGTCACATTGACTTGTTTCATTTGAGTATGTCTCATAGTTTCTTTTTTTGTGACTTCAAGATATTGTGACATGCTCTGTTTTTGTGAACAAAAACATAACAATTTTTTTTTTTGTTGAAAAAATAGAGCTTGTGAACTAATCAACATTGAACTAATTGTAAACTAATAGGAATCCAGTTTGCGATAGCAGAGGAAGAGGAATCTGGCAATTCGTGAAGGCATCAAATGCCATGCCTTCCCGAACTAGTAGTTTGCTTACATTCAATGCCATCACGAACCGTCAGTTTCTTACTTCTTCACTTTTTTCTGTTTTTTTTTTTTTTGGGCTTCTGGTTCTATCCCAGTATCATCAACCATGTTTGTTTTCTTTGCTTCTTTTTATGTAGCATATTCTAGCAACATATTCTCATAATATATTCTCATAAGAATATTATCAACCAAAATATGTAATGAGAATATATTTTGGTTAAATTATTAATTTGTCTCTAAATTTCCCTCTCCTTTGTTTATTTTCTTTATTCTTATAGTCCCATACAAAATTAAAAATAAAAATTGTTGGTTCTGCCAGTCATTGTTAACCACTTGCTCTAAGACCTATTGAGGAGTAGGTATTAACCATAATTAAGACTAATACACTAGTGGAGGCATATAGTCATCCTACTAATAAGGGCAGAGTACAGCACCCTTTAGCCAACCAGCGTCAATCTGTAAGTTTTAAAACATTTGATAATGGTATCGAATGCAAATAGATCAAGGATGTCTTGGAACCTCAAGTTTCAACATCATGATACATTACTAGTTGATAAATTAGATAACATGCAATCAACAAAGGGAAATTAAATAGTCCCTTTCCTACCACAACAGAGCTTTCCATGAGTTTTCCTTTCCAACAAGGGTCTTTATCCAGACCAACTTGCTAAGACTTAAATATTGTTGACTTGTAATCCTTGTAAGTGGTCCTTATCCAGACCAACTTGCTAAGACTTAAATATTGTTGACTTGCAATAATTGTATGTAACACCCACCGTGTACAAAAAGTTGGAATTTTATATTTCTAGTAATTAAAATTTATTACCAAAAGTGGGTTGTGAATAGAAAGTTCATCTCTAATATACGATCACTGCTCTTAATTGTCAATAATAATAATAAATAAATAAATAACTAAATAAGTTATAGGTCTTAGTAATGACAAATCATGTGCTATATGATGCCCCAAAAAATCAGGTGAATAATTCAGGGACGGTATTGAGGTGGTTCAAGACAAGTTATGTTAATTTAGTTGTTAAGATAAAGTTGGTGTTACCGCTCTATGTTACTACTTCAGCAGTCTCTAATTCCGCCTCAGCTTCAGCATTAGGAAAGATAGAGTTGTCCGCATCTAATAGTCATTTGATTAATTGTAAGAAGATCTCATCAAAATCAGTACCAGAATTAAGATTGTGATTGATGATCAAGAAGTTAGTTATATGACTAACTTAACTAACTTCTTTAGCTCTGTCGGAGACTCTAGAGCATTCTTTTCAAGTATTATTAGATTATATGTACATCCAGATTCATTGTATACTGATCTTTAATGACAACAAAAAGAGTCTTCTTCAAGCTCTATGCTTCTTCAATATAGGTTTTTATATATTAATCTTCAAGTTTTCATTCTAGCATTTCCTCAAACGTCTCTATTTAAAACCATCAAACACTTATATTCTCCATAACCCCTTCAATCATACCAATGCGTAGTGTTGTCATGGTGATCCTTATGGATTTACTAATCATTTATTTAGTTTTCCGGAAGATGAATGCTTAGTATTGTTCATGAATCCACAAGTTAGTGAGGCAATTTACATGTTGCTACTTATTCAAGCCTATTTAACACTTTGTGGGGAACTCATATGTCCATTATAAGTGCTATCACAATTTACAAATAACCTTGAATGTAAAAATCACCACTAGAAATCAAGCGTGTTCAACACTTTTTGTGAACTCATATTCGTTTATTATTTTAGTTAGGATTTAATATATTTTAGTAGTAATATTTGAAAAAGCTAATGTTTTTAAAATTAATTAAAAATAAATATTATGAATTTATAACTAAGTTTTTATTATTTATTTATTTTATTAATTATTTATGTTAAGTAAATTTAAAAATTAATTTAACTAATATTATTTATTATCAATCAAAAATCAAGTATTACTTTATTTATAATTGCCCTTTTATTTATTTTTTTAGTTAAATTATTAAAAATTAATATTATACATCTTATCAATATAATTTAATACTAAGCTAATTAATCTCAAGATGTTTATAAAATATAATTACTTTTTTTTTTATTAAATCTTATAATATACTTAATAAAAAATATATTATTTTTAGTATAATCACAGCTACATCAAACATGAAGATAAATAGATAACCTTAATTCGTACGTGTTATTATCTCTTGTCACATTTACCTATAAAACCTGAGATCTATGAGTGCTATAACAATTGAGAGTTCTCAAATTTCGAGATTCACTAGAGAGAGGCTTTCAACTGCAGCTGTCCTGAAGAAAAAAAGTGTGCTTCTTTCCTCACTGATGTCCAAAGTAACAATTGTATTCTTCCAAATTTGCCTTCTCTCTCTGAAAATTTTCCCTACGAAATCACAAACATGGGTCAGAGCCGGCTATTACTGGACAACACCAGAAGTGTTCCCAGTTTCGCGCATCAATTCTGCTCTCTTTATTCACCTTATTTGTGGTTTTGCTTATCTAAATTCCAGTTCCTACGAGCTCTATGTATCACCTGATGATGAAAAATACATCTCCAACTTCACAGAAATTGTGAGAAAAAAGAACCCATCAGTCACCACACTTCTAACCATCGGAGGTCCAGATGCAGACGATTCAAGCTATTCCTCAATGGTAAGCAATTCTTTTTATAGGAAATCTTTTATGGACTCCTCGATAACAACAGCGAGGGGATATGGCTTTGAAGGTCTAGACTTTTACTGGTTACGTCCAGAGACAGCCTCGGACATGTCCAATCTAGCTATGCTCTTTGAAGAATGGCGAGTTGCAATCAATTCAGAGGCAAGAAACTCTAGCAAGTCACAACTGATCTTGACAGTGGATCTGGATTTTCCAGAATCATATCCAGAATTATTCCCTATAGACACGGTGCAACAATACGTAGACTGGAGTCATGTTCTAACCTTTGACTACTCCACTCCTGAGACAACAAACTTTACAGCTCCTCCTTCAGCTTTGTATGATCCTACAAATGGTAACAATACTGATAATAGTGTTAGGGGGTGGATTGATCCTTCAGGATTATGGATCAAGTATCACGTATAATTCAACTTATGCGGTGAATTACTGCACAGTGGGGACAGCTTGGATTGGTTTTGATGATGTTGAGGCTATTCGGGCTAAGGTTTCTTATGCGAAGGAGAAGAGGCTACTTGGTTATCTTGTCTGGCAAGTTTCCTATGATGATAATAATTGGGAGCTTTCTCAGGCTGCAGGTTAGCAAATCTTTATTCACTCATGCAATCTAATTCTTATCCCATGCATATTGATTCACAAATTACTAAAATTCATATTAATTTTTCAGCTCAGGAGAATGCTATTATTTCTCCTGCTCACCCTCCAGCACAAAAGGATTCTCCAGCTCAGCCCCCAGCACAAGACGATAATAAGAATAAGCAGCCATATCTACTCTTGGTAATTATTTTTCCTGCAACTGCAGCTGTTATGCTCCTGCTTGGCTTTTGATATATTTCAGGTAGATGAGAAAGCTGAAATCAAAAGGTAATTACCAATAAAATACCTGTATTTTATTTGTAAGTGGGAGACGTTTGAAGATATATAGTCAAGCTAAACATAGTAACTTTGTGTTGGAATAGCGTGTATATAAATAGTCTCCTTGTACAGATTATAATTGACTTGATAGTTAAACATTTTCTCTCATTTTCTCCTATGATGGAAGCTCAAGTTTCAGAGTTTTTCTCTGAAAAGTTTTGTCATGTAGTTTAGTTGTTGTGTCAAACTCTCCACAAGATAACTATCCAATTTTCACTATAGCCAAATAAAATGTTATCCAAACTTTAACATTTCTTTATTGATAGGAAGTGTGGATTCTGTTGAAGAATCAAGGAGCCCAAGTAAAAAAAATGCAGCAGCGGCGGCTGGGGATTTTAATGGCAATGCTCCAAATCTGGTATTATATAGTTTGACTGACAATGAGGCTGCAACAGAACTTTTCAATTGAAAATAAGAGAAATTCATTTTAGTCCCTGAGATTTTCAAAAATATCAAAATTTTAAACATATTTTGAAAACAGCTCATTTAATCCCTAACTTTTCTAAAATTCTTCAAAATAGTCCAAATCGTTAGTCAATTAACAGTCAAACCAAACAAAAAATTGAAAAGACTTAATTACTCTCAACACTCAAAATGATCGTTTTGCTCTTAATAAAATCAAAATATTACATATTTTTTTAACCAATAAAAAGTTGACACATGGACTATTATATTTTTAAATGATTATTATTTTTTTAAATTAAACAATAATTAAAAAAAAAATAAAAACCCTAAAAATGAAAACCAGATCAACATCCATCAAACTCATATCTCTCTCCTCCATCTCGCGTTCCCTTACTGTCTGCTTTCGGTGTTGCCTCCATTGCCATCGACGAGAACCCATAAGCTGCAGCAACCTCCATCTCTCTCTTTCTCTCTTATTCCTTCAATTTTTTTTATTTTTTATTTTTTATTTTTTTTTATGTTATGGATCTGGTTCTGGGTTCGATGCGAACCCAAAACCCAAGGTTCAATCGAACCCAGAAACAGGTTTGTGGGTTCGATTGAACCCATAAACAGGTTTGTGGGTTCACATCGAACCCAAAACCAAAGAGGTAGGTTTGACGAACCCAGAACCCAGAACCATAAAATTTTTTCTTTTGCTTTTAATGTTACTGATGATTTCTTTGTTAAGGGAGATGATGCTAATGATGTTGTGATGTTGTTAATGATATTATGGAATTGTTGATGATGTTGAATACTCTGTGAGATGATGTTGATGAACTAGGTTGGGTTGATTGGCTTGATATGTTGAAGATGGTGGAGATCCACCAAATTGATGAACCGGTTAGAACTAGTTTGATGGTGGAGATGAAGATGTGTTGAAGATAGTGGAAATCAATTAGATTAAATCTCCACCGTCCATCCATCCATCCATGATGGATGGACAGTGGAGATCCAATATTTTTTTTTCCAATTTTTTTATAAAATTAATTTGAAATGTATAATAAATTATTTAAATTAATTTTCTTAATGTTTAAAATCATAGTCATCCACGTGTCACGATCTTAGTCTTTCATATAAAAAGACCATCTTACCCTTCTCATTTAAGTTTGCTGTTGCCATTGACCGTTAGTTGACTAACGGTTTGAACTTTTTTGAAGAGTTTTGGAAAAGTTAAGGATAAAAAAAACTGTTTCTAAAAGATGTTTAAAAATTTGATATTTTCATAAATCTCAAGGATTAAAATGAAGTTTTTCCTTGGAAATAAGCTTGGTGAGGGTGGATATGGTCCTGTTTACAAGGTAATTATGTTTCTCTTGGGATATGCCGAAGATTTACAAAAATTGGATCAAATATATATTTTCGTATAATTTTACAAGCCATATTATAAGATGGCCAAGAGGTAGTAGTAAAGAAACTTTTAAAAATATTTACATAAGGATTTGAGGAGTTTAATAATGAAGTTATACTAACGGTCTCTATCGTGTGGAAACCAAAACTGGTGTCCATGTGATGCAGACCATAATTGGTCTCTTGGCAATGGAGACTAGATCTGGTCTCTATCGCCAAGAGACCAATTCTAGTCTCCTTCACTAGAGAACCCTTGATCTCCAGCGAAAGAGACTCAGTGTTTTCTATGTCGATGCTATTGTTGTTTTCGATAAAGAAGAAGATGTCATCTTCCATGCCGAGCTTTGGTTTTCGACGAAGAAGAAGAAGAAGAAAAACAAAAAGTAGAAAAAGAAGATGGAAGAAGCATATGAACCATGGTGGACAGTCAAATGGAAGAACAAGTTAAGAAAGATTTTTTTTTTTCATTTAAATAAATGTTTTTCATTTTAATATTTTTTTCATCTTCAATGTTCATCCTTGTGTTGGACGGTGAAGATATTTTTTTTTTTAAATATGTTTTGATTTTTTAATGTTATTTTATACTTTATTTTATTTTATTTTATTTTTTATCTCCACCGTCGATCGAATGATGGACGGTGGATCGACAGTGGAGAAGACATTACTTTTTTCAAAAAATATATTTTTTAATTTAATTAATTAATTAATTAATATTTTATGTATTTTACTTTGTTTTAATAGTTCTGCCCTTCCATATTAACTGTTAAACATTGATTTCTAACGTCCAAATTGACGATAGAGGGTTTTTCGGACATTTCAATAATCTATAGGTGGTTTTTTGGACATACCTACGAACTATAGGGGGATATTAGCCATTTTTGAAACCAAGGGAGGATTTTGGCAATTTCATCAAACTACAGGGAGAACTTAGGATTATCCCTTATGTGATTACAAGGTCAAGGTATATATAAGTAAGACGTGGAAGGTCACTCGTACGGCTGTTATACTAAAGATTTTCACTAAATATTTGGCCTGATGCTTTTAACAACCATTTTTTATTAAGAGATTTTGGTGGCTAATGATGAACTTAGTTTAATTCCTATATTTAACATAAACAAGAAGTGGGTGCTTTGGTGGTTGAATTTTGTAACTCTATTCAAAGATAAAATTAAATCTGTTGTACTCCTCAAATCATAATTAAGAGCATTTCCAATACAATTATCTATTTGAGTTAAATTTCTTGTCACATAAGATAAATAGATGATGACGGAAAAAAAAAAAAAAATCTTCTCCAACACAATTATCTAACCTAAATATGGAGTTGATGTGTCAAATTTTTTTAGAAATTATGGAAATGAGTTTTTCAATTGAGAAACTATCCTAGAAATGCTTATTAGAATTTCTTACTTTTTTCCAACCAATTAAAAACATGGAGAATTTTTCTCACTCTCTCGCTTCTTGATTATGAAATATAAAAGGAAAGAGTGTGCGACGCATATTTTATTATGATTGATCAAAAGTAAATGCAGATTTTATTTTAGATAATTGCATTGAAAATAAAAATATACATTTGCATTTTTTTTTTTGTCAAAGTGGATTCATATGCAAAAAAATTATTGATGTGTCACTAATAGAAACTCAAAATCGCATAATAGCATTGGAGATATTATAAGGTATACCATGAAATAATTACAAAAAGTTTATATTTTTCGTTGTCAACTCTCACACTTAAGAGTTTCATTTAATTAAATTATATAGAAGATATGTTTCTGGTGAATTTGCAAAGGTAGCATTAATCATTTTTAGAACTTTAAGAAAAGCCATGACAATAGTACAGCCTTTTACATCAATTAGTATTTAGTTTAAAAATCTGAATACATCTCTTATAATTATATATTTAGCTGAATTATATTTTGATTAACTCATAATTAGTTGTGATACTAATTTAATTAATAAGATATTTCTTATGACTACTCTTATCTAATTGGTGTTTGGCTTAAATTTCAGTCATAAACAAGAAGTTTTTTGGGTCCTCAAAATGATAGCTCAAAAAAATATAATATTTTTTTATGATAAAAATGTTGACTTTCATTCTATCACTTTAACGTCTATTTGCAATCCTGTGATATTATTTCAAAGAAAAACAAATCCTATGGTTGAAAAATAATAATAAAGTTTCTTCAAAGAAAAAAATAATAAATTAAAAGATTCTATCCTTTTGTTTTTAAGAAGCCCACATACTTTACTAACTATACACCCCGCTTTTTATGGTCCATTACCAGTCCTTTCGCAAGCAATGTTATACGTAACAATAACCACTCTTGGGACCTAGTGCACCCATTGGCGCATTGCTTACTCAAGTGTGATCATTCAACACTTCCAAAGGAATTGTGCGTTTGAAATAATTTTTAAAATGATGTTTTTTAAAATTATTTTAAAAATGAAAAGCATGTTTTAGAAATGACGTTTTTTAAAATGCAATGTGTTTAGTGTATTTTCTTAAAAGTTATTTTTAAAAATAGAAAATGATATAAATGTGTTTGATATTGTTTTTGAAAATGAGTAGTCTAGTTGATTAAATAGAAAAGTAATGATTTGTTTTGAAAATAATGAAAAACGTAAAATAGTTGCTTTCACTTTTTAGTTATATTTTTTAAAAAGGTTTTTTCTATTTTCAAAAATATATTTTACAAAATGTACCATCAAACACTTAGTTCTTATTTTTTGTTTTTGAAAATGAAAAATCATTTTAAAAAAATGCATCCAAACTCTAATCTGTCCATTTGCAATCCTTTCACTAATACTGTCGGATGTAACAATCACTACTCTTGGGATCCACATCCTCGTTGGAAAGTTTGGCACACTGTTTACTCTAGCATGTTCAACACATCTTGAGAAAGTCATATGCACATATTACATCTCTGGTCAGGATTCGATTTTGATATTCCTGAAAAACAAGTATGTCTGTTATTAGTCCTTTCACAAGCAATATTGTTGGATATAATGATCACCAGTTTTGTGACCTAGCCCTCACTTGCACACTATTTAGTCAAGTATGTGCAACACTTCGTATTGAACTCATGCGTACGCACATCTCACGTTTTTTTTGGTCAAGATTGGATTTTGATACTGTACCAAGTATCTAGTATATGCTTTGAGCTTTGTGCAAATGTTCTTTACTCTTATAAATTTTTTTACCTATAGATTTAATATAAGAATTATTAATTTACTCATAATTTAAAAATTTGTCTAAAGCTGTATACAAATTTAAAAACTCATTCACTGAAACTACGAAATATGACTTTATTAAGACAACAAGTGAAAAGTTTATATATATATACCGTTGATCTTGATTTGACAATTTATATAACCCAAGTCAAGGTTAATGTCTAATGTGCATGCACTTGTTCTTACACACATAAGATTTTATATCAAATCAGTATCAAAATAGATAAAATGGAATTATCAAAGTGTTTGTAGATTTCATCTATGGACTCAATTGACATACAAACCAATGGAAAATTTTGGTTTCTTATGATTACGAATTGCCTCCATTTTCTTCCACATCAACAGATAAGAACGTAATTGCTCTCCATTTTATACTAGAATGTAAATGGTTTCATGATTAATATTTGAGATTGAGACGGCAATGTAAGTATAGAAGATTCATTTGTTCGCAGCAAAATGTTCCTTTTCAACAAGAGGGGCTTTCGTGGAGTTTCTGCCAAGGTTCTTTATCCAAGCCAACATGTCCAAAGAGATATAAGCTCTACTAATAATTTTCCTGTTGGAAACATAAACATAAAATCAATTTGTCATTGTCCTTATATTAATATGTGAGTGAATATCTTTACGTAGATTATACGCTCCGGGTCTTCAGGGTCATTTCTCTATAGGTGGCCAAAGTAACCATGACTTTATGCGGAGAAGTTATGATCAAAACCGAGGCCCATATCTTTATTATGCATGTGCTTTTCTTCTATAAGGTTCTATAGAAAAATTCATTGTCTAGATATATACATAAACTTTTCATTGGTTTACTAATGAAGTCTATTGTCACATTTGTGGAAATTAGTTTTCAGCAAGGGCTCCGTTCTTGTATCATTGGAAAATAAAAAAGGATTTATTCGTATCTTACATGGAGCACATATTTTGACATGACTGAAAGCTATGAAAAATCTTATTGATCATGTCAATTTAATCACACAGATCAATTTATTCGTATCTTACACGGATCACATATGGCTTACAAAACTAGCACCGGTCATTTGACCATGTCAAAAGAAAAGGGCAACAGTCCATTTACCACATCTTTCATTCACTACTCCTAGGACCCAACACCCTCACTAGCATATGGCTTAGTCAAGCCACAAGCGTGCTTAACACTTCTTGGGGAATTCATTTGTCATGGGACCTAACCTCGCCAGCACACTATATTCTCCAACGTCTTCAACACTTCATATGGCCAAGCAGGTATTCCTAGGGAACTAATATGTCCATAACTAATCCTTTGACAAGCAACGTTGGATGTAACAAGCTAGTCATATGCCCTCTCACCCGAATATTACTTCCTTTATTCTTTCATGCCACCAGTATGTTACTTAGTCAAGCTTGTCTTACAAGGATGCGCGCTATACTTGCTGCGATTTCATATCAGCATAGCATTTGTTGTCAGGATTCAATTTTCATATCAGATTTTATAATTCAACCATACTCGACAAATATTATCAACTTTGAGCTTCAAACACTATACTTTTATGGATTTTTTAATCATATAAAAGGAATGTGATTATTTTTGTGCACAGAAAGTATAAAGTCATTTTTTTAATTGGTCAGTCTTAACAACTTAAAACTCCATTAAATTATTTATATTCACCCTTTTAATATATATATATATATATATTAATTTTCACTTTAGTGTGCACTGAAATTAATTAAGTCAGTGCACTAAATGTGGGCCATTAATTATGCATAAATGATTGTTAACTAAGTCAAAACAAGTAAAAGTGAATAAATCTAACTGTTATAATTAAGACATAGATATAATTCTATTATCTCCTCTAGTTTGACATAATAACTAAAAACCCCATAACTTTAGAAATAATTAAAAAAAAAACCCTGTAGTTTATAAAAATAGTCAAAAAACCTCTTGTCATTTATAAAATAGCTAAAAAAACCCCTGATTGTAGAGTTTTCTAATTATTTTTATAAACGACAGGGTTTTTTTGGTTATTTATATAAACTGTAGGGCGGTTCTTAGTGATTTCTAAAGTCAAAGATATTTTGGCCATTATGCCAAACTATAGGGCGAAAGTTAGAATTATCCCTTAAATTTATCATATTACTTCACATTGAAAAAAAAAATGAAGTACGTGTGTGTGTATTGGGTCTCATTGGGTACACCTAAGATATGATATACTTGATAAAAAAATGAATAATTACAATAAGTAAATGTGATCATATTTACAGATTGTAATATTACATGTTTGGTTATAATCACATATAATAAATTATAATAACACATTTTAAAATATAATTATGTGTTTTTTTTTTTTTTGTCAAGTGTATGCATACCTTATATGTGTACTAGAATGTGCCTATATATCTGTGTGTGTGTGTGTGTGTATCAGGTCCATATGGGTACACTTGAGTATTGATACATTTGACGAAAAAGGTTTTTGTATCTTAAAGTTGCTAATTGTAATTTATTATAACTTTATTATATTTAATTACAACTAAACGAGTTAGGTCATTTTTATAACAATTGATAGATAGAATCATATATACTAATTGTAATAAAACTTAATTAGTTGTAATCAAATATACTAAAGATGTATTAAATTACAATTAGTAATTTTAAAATGTAATCACTTTTTTTTTTTTGTTAAGTATATTGATACTCTCAAACATATTAGAAAATGTATTATATATATATGTATGCGTGTTACTTTATAAATAATTGAAGTGAAAGGTGGTGAGTCATGCAGGGTTATCGTTGTTTGTAGCTTTATCGTTGTTTGGTATTGTTCGATCAGCAATGAATCGAATTCTTACATGGGAAGAAATTGACAATTACACATTGACTCGTATTGACTTCAGTATGTGGTTGTGTGTCGACGCACGTGTCTACTATCTTTTTTTTTTTTTTTTGTTAAAGACTAATGAGAGAAGAAATGTTTCAATGGTGGTCATATTATATCATTCAAGTCTTTTACTTCCAATATTAGTAAGTTAAAATTTATAATTATGAAAATAAATATTTAACCATATAAAACCCAATTAAGTTATGATAGTAAATTTCTCTTGATTGTAGTTACGAGACAATTATAAGAGTATATGTATTAGTACCCACTGTGATTGAATAGCAGAGAGTATTCTTTCAATTTTATTGTCAAGAATGAAGTCTGACTTTTTAATTTGAAAAGCTAAAATTGCTAGCTTTTAATTTGGAAGACTGAAATTTGGAAAACTAAATTTACTAATTATTTACTGGAAAGATGAATATGAAGAGTTGACTAGCCATTGATATAGAAAGTAGAATATGGAGAATCCTAGATACATATATATGTGTTAATGTGCCTTTGTATTTTGTGCAACATGTGTGTGTAACATTCTTGTGAGAACCCAATTCAATAAAGAAGAAAAAATCCTAGTGCGACCACTGATGTAGGCAAAGTTAAGCCGAGCTATGTAAAAAATCTCTCTTGTTTAGTGTGATTCTTTATGATTTTTTGTTTCTGTCTCTTGATTCAATCCCCAACAATAATAATAATTTGAGTCCAAATAGTCATACTACAAGTAAGATAATAGTCGTGAATTTGGAAGTCTCTTTTAAAAGAGCAATAGCTTGTGCCAGATCTTTACCACAAGATTTTCTTGTAATTGAGGGAGGGTGAAACATTATTCCATCTCAATACAGTGCATGTTATAGGACATAGTTGTCTCCTCTGGTACGTTAGGTGACCAATCATAACAAGCCACAAAGGTAGAACAACAACACAGTTTAATGAACGACAAATAAACGAAGAAGAGTTGAAACACAATGATAATTGAAAAGATCGAAAGTTTAATTTAAGGAGCCACCTGTTGCGACCATAATAAACTAAAGACTCCCGTGCCCACAAGGAACTTTAGGCCCCTAAGGATATTACCTGGATCACCGTGGTCACCACCTTCAGGCACCCAATCTTTTCCGCAGATGTCATTCAATTCAGAACCAAGACCTACAAAACCCCAAGTATTTTTTATATAAGTTGTAGCAATTGCTGCAACAGATGAATCAAGATGAATTTATAACTAAGTTTTTATTATTTATTTATTTTATTAATTATTTATGTTAAGTATATTTAAAAATTAATTCAATATATTTTATTAAAAATATTTAAAAATAATATTATTTATTATCAATTAAAAATCAAGTTTTACTTTATTTATAATTACCCTTTTATTTATTTTATTAATTATTTATAATTTAACTATTAAATATATTTAAAACTTACTACAGTTATATTACTAAAACATTAATATTACACATCTTATTAATTTAATTTAATACTAAACTAATTAATCTCCAGATATTTATAAAATATAATTTTTTTTTTGTTAAATTCTATAATATACTCAATAAAAAATATATTATTTTTTTACAACTATATCAAACATGAAGATAAATAGATAACCTTAATTCGTCCGTGTTATTATGCGTTGTCACATTTACCTATAAAACCTAAGATCTAAGAGTGCTACAACAATTGAGAGTTCTCAAGTTCGAGATTCACTAGGGAGAGGCTTTCAATTGTAGCTATCCTTCAAAAAAAAGGTGTGCTTCTTTCCTCAATGATGTCCAAAGTAAGCATTGTATTCTTCCAAATTTTCCTGCTCTCTCTACAACTGCGCCCTACGAAATCACAAACATGGATCAGAGCCGGCTATTATTGGTCAACATCACAAGACTTCCCAGTTTTGAGCATCGATTCTACTCTCTTTACTCACCTTATTTGTGGTTTTGCTAATCTAAATTCAACTTCCTACGAGCTCTATTTATCACCTTCTGATGAACACTACATCTCCAACTTCACGGAAATTGTGAAACAAAAGAACCCATCAGTCACCACACTTCTATCCATCGGAGGTCCAGATGCATACTATTTCGACTATTCCTCAATGGTAAGCAATTCTTCTTATAGGAAATCTTTTATCGACTCCCCGATAAAAGCAGCGAGGCAATATGACTTTGAAGGTCTAGACTTTTACTGGTTATATCCAGACACAGCCTCGGACATGTCCAATCTGACAATTCTCTTTGAAGAATGGCGCGGTGCTATCAATTCGGAGGCAAGAAACTCTAGCAGGTCACAACTGATCTTGACAGTAGTGGTTCAGGGATCGAGAGGTTTATATTCAGAAGTGTACCCTATAGACAAGGTGCAACAATACGTAAACTGGAGTCATGTTCTAACCACTGACTACTCCACTCCTGATGATGCAACAAACTTTACAGCTCCTCCTTCAGCTTTGTATGATCCTACTAATGATAACAATACTGATAATTCTGTTAGGGGGTGGATTGATGCAGGATTACCAACAAATAAGTTGGTTATGTGTTTGCCTTACTATGGCTATGCATGGAAGCTTGTGAACTCCTCGGATAATGGTATTGGTGCACCAGCTATGGGACCAGCAGAGGATGAACTCATGACATATTCCGAAATCAAGAATTACCTTCAAGATTACAAATCAAATATTACGTATAATTCAACTTATGTGGTGAATTATTGCACAGTGGGGACAGTTTGGATTGGTTTTGATGATGTTGAGGCCATTCGGGCTAAGGTTTCTTACGCCAAGGAGAAGAGGCTACGTGGTTATCTTGTCTGGAAAGTTTCCTTTGATGATAAAAATTGGGTGCTTTCTCAGGCTGCTCAGGCTGCAGGTTAGCAAATCTTTATTCACTCATGCAATCTAATTCTTATCCCATGCATATTGATTCACAAATTACTAAAATTCATATTAATTTTTCAGCTCAGCCTCCAGCACAGAAGAAGAACGATACTATTACTCCAGCTCAGGCTCCAACACAAGAAGAAAATAAGAATAAGCAACCATATCTATTCTTAGTAATCATTTTGCCTGCAACTGCAGCCGTTATGCTCCTGCTAGGCTTTCTGATATATTTCAAGTGGATGAGAAAGCTGAAATCAAAAGGTAATTGCCAATAAAATACCATTTGTAAGTGGGAGACGTTTAATTTGAAGATACATGGTCAAGCTAAACAGAGTAACTCTGTGTTGGAATAGCGTGTATATAAATAGTATCCATGTACAGATTATAATTGACTTGATAGATACACATTTTCTCTCATTTTCTCCTATGATGGAAGCTCAAATTTCAGAGTTTTTCTCTGAGAAGTTTTGTCACCTAGTTTAGTTGTTGTGTCAGATTCTCCACAAGACAACTATCCAATTTTTATTATAGCAAAACAAAATGTTAGCCAAACTTTATGTTTCTTTATTGATAGGGAGTGTGGATTCTGTTAAAGAATCAAGGAGCCAAGTAAATAATGCAGCAGCAGCGGCTGGGGACTTTCATGGCAATGCTCCAAATCTGGTATTATATAGTTTGGCTGACATTGAGGCTGCAACAGACAACTTTTCAATTGAAAATAAGCTTGGTGAGGGTGGATATGGTCCCGTTTACAAGGTAATTATCTTTCTCTTGGGACATGCTGAAGATATACAAAAATGGAATCAAGTATATACGATTGTATAATTTTACAGGCCATACTACAAGATGGACAAGAAATAGCAGTAAAGAAACTTTCAAAAACATCTACACAAGGATTTGAGGAGTTTAATAATGAAGTTATGCTAACAGCAAAGCTCCAACATATAAATCTTGTTTGGCTTTTGGGTTTTTGCATTGATAGGGAAGAACATATGCTAGTTTATGAGTATATGCCAAACAAAAGTTTAGACCGGTACCTCTTTGGTTAGTTTTTCTTTTCTATTTCTTTTTTTTTTGTGTTTACGTTTTCGGTTATAGCACATACATTGTAAATATTGATTATTGCGCCACTAAAGCTCTCTAATCATTTTACTTTATGTAGTGTGTGATCATTTTTATCAATTTGTAATTTTCTACTTTGTTGACTATTGATCAATTATTTGATGCAGACCCTATTAAAAAATATAACTTGGATTGGAAAAAACGCATTGATATCATTGAAGGGATTTGTCAAGGACTTTTATATCTCCAAGAATATTCAAGATTGACAATCATTCATAGAGATTTGAAAGCTAGTAATATTTTATTAGACGAACATATGAAGGCTAAGATATCAGATTTTGGTATGGCTAAAATTTTTACCAAAGAAGGTCTTGAAGAGAATACGGGTCGAATTGTTGGAACATAGTAAGTATATTTCATCTTCTTGTTTTTTAATACTGATCAAGTCCTTATTAGTTATGCATATATGCATTGATCCGTTTGTTTATAATCATATATATGATACACAGTGGGTATGCTCCTCCTGAATATATTAGACAAGGCCAATACTCGACAAAGTATGATGTTTATAGTTTTGGGGTTCTACTTCTACAAATCATTAGTGGCAAAAGTGTATCAATTTTATATGGTGAAAATGGTCGTTTGAGCCTTCTTGAATATGTAAGTTTCTTTAACACTTATTGAGTAATAGACTATAATAGCAATATAAGTTAGCAATTAAATTAGGTGAAAATTGCCAATTGACAACATTTCAGGCATATGAGCTATGGAAAGATGGCAAAGGTGAGGAGTTTATGGATTCATCCCTCAACGATACAGATTTCCGTTGTAAATTGATAAGATGCTTGCATATAGCTTTACTGTGTGTCCAGGAAATTTCGATTGATAGACCATCTATGTTGGAAGTTTCTTGGATGCTAAAAAATGAAACAGCAGATCTAAATATTCCAAAGAAGCCTGGTTTCTCAAAGAAAACAGATGAAATTGTGCAATATGAATGTACAACGTCCAACTTGGAAATTGGTTCAGTGAATGATACAACAATTTCAATTTTAGAGGCTAGATAATTTCAAACTTTTTGTAATAATTTGTGTGTGCTAATTTCTTAAGATTTGTACAAATAAAATTGTACTATTTCATTTAAAAAGAAAATGGGAATATGTTGTGATCATGTCATGATGAACACTTGTTGCCTATTAAAAGACCTTGAATTTCCATCCGGTTTAACTATTGATCGAGAGTACTTGACTCTATGGTTGAACTTTTAATGTAAAGCTCCTTTCTAGCGTTTTATTCAAATGGATCTACACAGATCAAATATTTGTAAATCAAGTCTATGCTTGTGTTTTGCATTATAGATGCTGTTATAATAAGAAGTGGTTTGTTGGGTATGTAAGATGTAATATTATTCCAATAAAGGAAAACTGAAAGAGCAAATAGCCAAGAATCAAAAGAATCAAAAAATTGGAAAACCTATGTTGTTTATGAAAGCAGTGTTCTATAATTAGCCACCATAATACTTCATCATTTTTGTGATGAGTAGATTATAAGCACAACTATACAAGCTCTGGATTAATGCTCGGACTCAAATAAAAAGAACAAATTCTTTTTTCTTTGGTTGTCAAATCTTAGGAAAGAAATAATATTCTGTTAGACACTTGTACAGATTACTTTATAATTAATTATGAGTATTAATTAATTTAATTTCCACAAAATGTTGGACTCCAAATATATAGATAATTTTTCAAATTGGTGCTCAGAATAATCAAAATCAATAACATATTTTATTGGAACATTACACTAAATTCGAGGTTTAGAGGAGGGATGACTCGCTCAGAACCTCTAGGGTGCATTTTGTTACACATTAGGGTTCCTTTTTATATAGTACTAAAAAACTGGCGACTTGTTTCACTGTTACAGAAGAATTGAAATGAGTTTTAATAACATCATTTCATTGTTCATAAATTTTAATGATAAAATTACCTTTATTTTCAAAAGACCTTGGGAAACAAAATTACCTCAACTTCTATTGATTGGAAAGTGACTTTAATAAAGATGTGTGTCATGCTAGATGCTATGGCTCTATAGTCTCTACTTTTGTTTAAGAATGAGTGTCACATAGTCTTCGTTTCATTTGAGTATGTCTCATAGTGTCTTTTTTTGTGACTTCAAGATATTGTGACATGCTCTGTTTTTGTGAACAAAAACATAACATTTTTTTTTTTTTTTTGGTTGAAAAAATAGAGCTTGTGAACTAATCAACATTGAACTAATTGTAAACTAATAGGAATCCAGTTTGCAACAGCAGAGGAACAAGAAACAACAGAGGAAGAGGAATCTGGCAATTCGTGAAGGCATCGAATGCCATGCCTTCCCGAACTAGTAGTTGGCTTACATTCAATGCCATCACGAACCGTCAGTTTCTTACTTCTTCACTTTTTTCTGTTTTTTTTTTTTTTGGGCTTCTGGTTCTATCCCAGTATCATCAACCATATTTGTTTTCTTTGCTTCTTTTTATGTAGCATATTCTAGCAACATATTCTCATAATATGTTCTCATAAGAATATCATCAACCGAAATTTGTAATGAGAATATATTTCGGTTAAATTATTAATTTGTCTCTAAATTTCCCTCTCCTTTGTTTATTATCTTTATTCTTATAGTCCCATACAAAATTAAAAATAAAAATTGTTGGTTCTGCCAGTCATTGTTAACCACTTGCTCTAAGACCTATTGAGGAGTAGGTATTAACCATAATTAAGACTAATACACTAGTGGAGGCATATAGTCATCCTACTAATAAGGGCAGAGTACAGCACCCTTTAGCCAACCAGCGTGAATTTGTATCGAACTGCAAATAGATCAAGGATGTCTTGGAACCTCAAGTTTCAACATCATGATACATTACTAGTTGATAAATTAGATGACATGCAATTAACAAAGGGAAATTAAATAGTCCCTTTCCTACCACAACAGAGCTTTCCATGAGTTTTCCTTTCCAACAGGGGTCTTTATCCAGGCCAACTTGCTTGTACGTAACACCCACCGTGTACGAAAAGTTGGAATTTTATATTTCTAGTAATTAAAATTTATTATGAAAAGTGGGTGGTGAATAGAAAGTTCATCTCTAATATATGATCACAGCTCTTAATTGTCAATAATAATAATAAATAAATAAATAAGTTATAGGTCTTAGTAATGACAAATCATGTGCTATATGATGCCGCAAAAAATCAGGTGAATAATTCAGGGACGGTATTGAGGTGGTTCAAGACAAGTTATGTTGATTTAGTATCCCTGTTAAAGATAAAGTTGGTGTTACCGCTCGATGTTACTACTTCAGCAGTCTCTAATTCCGCCTCAGCTTCAGCATTAGGAAAGATAGAGCTGTCCGCATCTAATAGTCATTTGATTAATTGTAAGAAGATCTCATCAAAATCAGTACCAGAATTAAGATTGTGATTGATGATCAAGAAGTTAGTTATATGACCAACTTAACTAACTTCTTTAGCTCTGTCGGAGATTCTAGAGCATTCTTTTCAAGTGTTATTAGATTATATGTACATCTAGATTCATTGTATACTGATCTTGAATGACAACAAAAAGAGACTTCTTCAAGCTCTCTGCTTCTTCAATATAGGTTTTTATATATTAATCTTCAAGTTTTCATTCTAGCATTTCCTCAAACGTCTCTATTTAAAACCATCAAACACTTATATTCTCCATAACCCCTTCAATAACACCAATGCGTAGTGTTGTCATGGTGATCCTTATGGATTTACTAATCATTTATTTAGTTTTCCAGAAGATGAATGCTTAGTGTTCCTGAATCCACAAGTTAGTGAGACGATTTACATATTGCTACTTATTCAAGCCTGTTTAACACTTTGTGGGAAACTCATATGTCCATTATAAGTCCTATCACAATTTACAAATAACCTTGAATGTAAAAATCACCACTAAAAATCAAGCGCGTCCAACACTTCTTGTGAACTCAGATTCGCTTATTATTTTTAGTTAGGATTTGAGTTTGATATCATGTCTTCTCGTTCAAATATACAAAATGAATATTACATAATTCCCCATAGCCTTATCTTAAAAAGCAACCCAAGATTGGTTAAAGTGAATTCCAAACTCACATGGGATCCATGCATAATCCTGTCAAAGCAAGATAATGCTTTAAAAAAATTTAAAAAATTAAATATTATTAATTATTAAATTGAATATATCTAAAATTAATTTAATATATTTTATTAATAATATTTGAAAAAGTTAATATTTTTAAAATTACTACAATACATATTAATTTTTCAGCTCATGAGAATGATATTATTTCTTCTGCTCACCCTCCAGCACAAAAGGAGTCTCCAGCTCAGCCCCCAATACAGAACGATAATAAGAATTAGCGACCATATCTATTCTTAGTTATTATTTTTCCTGCAACTGCAGCTTTTATGCTCCTGCTAGGCTTTTGGTATATTTCAGGTGGATGAGAAAGATGAAATCAAAAGGTAATTACCAATAAATACCTGTATTTTATTTGTAAGTGGGAGACGTTTGAAGATATATGGTCAAGCTAAACTTAGTAACTCTCTGTTGGAATAGCGTGTATATAAATAGTCTCATTGTACAGATTATAATTGACTTGTTAGTTAAACATTTTCTCTCATTTTCTCCTATGATGGAAGCTCAAGTTTCAGAGTTTTTCTCTGAAAAGTTTTGTCATGTAGTTTAGTTGTTGTGTCAAACTCTCCACAAGATAACTATCCAATTTTTATTATAGCCAAATAAAATGTTATCCAAACTTTAACATTTCTTTATTGATAGGAAGTGTGGGTTCTGTTGAAGAATCAAGGAGCCCAAGTAAAAAATGCAGCAGCGGCGGCTGGGGATTTTAATGGCAATGCTCCAAATCTGGTATTATATAGTTTGGTTGACATTGAGGCTGCAACAGACAACTTTTCAATTGAAAATAAGCTTAATGAGGTTGGATATGGTCCTGTTTACAAGGTAATTATGTTTCTCTTGGGATATGCCGAAGATTTACAAAAGTTGGATCAAGTATATATTATCATAAAATTTTACAGGCCATATTGTAAGATGGCCAAGAGGTAGTAGTAAAGAAACTTTTTAAAACATCTATATAAGGATTTGAGGAGTTTAATAATGAAGTTATATTAACAACAAATTGATGGTCAGAATAATCAAAATTAATAACATAATTTATTGAAACATTACAGTAAATTCGAGGTTTAGAGGAGGGATGACTTGTTGAGAACCTCTAGCATATTTTTGTAGCATATTTTCATAACATATTCTCATAAGAATATCATCAACCAGAATATGTCATGAGAATATCATCAAGCAATATATCAACAACTATATATGTTCTTTGCTTCTTGCTTCTTATGAGAATATCATCAACCTGATTCACATTACACTTATTGGCAAAACTCTATAGCACCACGGAGAAATAGGGATGTCATCGACAACTCATCATTCATTATTCGACTTCATCATCAAGTGAGTTTCTATTATTATTATTATTATTTTTTATTATTTTTAAATTAATGTAGGGCATTATTTCTTTTCATCTGGTAAGGTGCTAGTAAAACTCAACTTAGTTCTTTGGTGTTAGTCAAACAAGTGTCTAGTTCGTAGGTGCTATTTCATCTTATTTACACATTGAAGAATCTATTCAAGTTATAATAGAGTTGGGTTGTTTGCTAGGCATTCAATTGAGAAGAGAGGTCAATTTCATCAGGGACATTATAGCACGGGGCTATAAATATTATCATAAGATGGCTAGCAATTTTGAGAATATCCAAAATGATATTAAACCTTACTGACCCCTTAATAATTGTACGTAATACCCACCGTGCACGAAAGGTTGAAATTTTATATTTCTAGTAATTAAAATTTATTACGAAAAGTGGGTGGTGAATAGAAAGTTCATCTCTAATATATGATCACTGCTCTTAATTGTCAATAATAATAATAAATAAATAAATAACTAAATAAGTTATAGGTCTTAGTAATGACAAATCATGTGCTATATGATGCCGCAAAAAATCAGGTGAATAATTCAGGGACGGTATTGAGGTGGTTCAAGACAAGTTATGTTGATTTAGTATCCCTGTTAAAGATAAAGTTGGTGTTACCGCTCGATGTTACTACTTCAGCAGTCTCTAATTCCGCCTCAGCTTCAGCATTAGGAAAGATAGAGTTGTCTGCATCTAATAGTCATTTGATTAATTGTAAGAAGATCTCATCAAAATCAGTACCAGAATTAAGATTGTGATTGATGATCAAGAAGTTAGTTATATGACTAACTTAACTAACTTCTTTAGCTCTGTCGGAGATTCGAGAGCATTCTTTTCAAGTGTTATTAGATTATATGTATATCTAGATTCATTGTATACTGATTTTAATGACGACAAAAAGAGTCTTCCTCAAGCTCTCTGCTTCTTCAATATAGGTTTTTATATATTAGCCTTCAAGTTTTCATTCTAGCATTTCCTCATACATCTCTATTTAAAACCATCAAAACACTTATATTCTCCATAACCCCTTCAATAATACCAATGCGTAGTGTTGTCATGGTGATCCTTATGGATTTACTAATCATTTATTTAGTTTTCTGGAAGATGAATGCTTAGTGTTCATGAATCCAAAAGTTAGTGAGGCAATTTACATGTTGCTACTTATTCAAGCCTGTTTAAAACTTTGTGGGGAACTCATATGTCCATTATAAGTGATATCACAATTTACAAATAACCTTGAATGTAAAAATCACCATTAGAAATCAAGCGTGTTCAACACTTTTTGTGAACTCATATTCGTTTATTATTTTTAGTTAGGATTTGAGTTTGATGTCATGTCTTATCATTCAAATATACAAAATGGAAATTACATAATTCCCCATAGCCTTATCTTAAAAAGCAAACCAAGATTGGTTAAAACGAATTCCAAACTCACATATGACCCATGCATAATCCTGTCAAAGCAAGATAATGCTTTAAAAAAAATAAAAAAAATTAAATATTATTAATGATTAAATTAAATATATCTAAAATTAATTTAATATATTTTATTAATAATATTTGAAAAAGTTAATGTTTTTAAAATTAATTAAAAATAAATATTATGAATTTATAACTAAGTTTTTATTATTTATTTATTTTATTAATTATTTATGTTAAGTGTATTTAAAAATTAATTTAAATAATATTATTTATTATCAATTAAAATCAAGTATTACTTTATTTATAATTACCGTTTTATTTATTGTTTTAGTTATTTATAATTTAACTATTATTAAAAAATTAATATTATACATCTTATCAATTTAATTTAATACTAAGCTAATTAATTTCAAGATGTTTATAAAATATAATTACTCTTTTTTTTATTAAATCTTATAATATACTTAATAAAAAATATATTATTTTTAATATAATCACAGCTACATCAAACATGAAGATAAATAGATAACCTTAATTCGTACTTGTTATTATCTCTTGTCACATTTACCTATAAAACCTGAGATCTATGAGTGCTATAACAATTGAGAGTTCTCAAATTTCGAGATTCACTAGAGAGAGGCTTTCAACTGCAGCTGTCCTGAAAAAAAAAAGGTGTGCTTCTTTCCTCACTGATGTCCAAAGTAAGAATTGTATTCTTCCAAATTTTCCTTCTCTCTCTGCAAATTTTCCCTACGAAATCACAAACATGGGTCAGAGCCGGCTATTACTGGACAACACCAGAAGTGTTCCCAGTTTCGCGCATCAATTCTGCTCTCTTTACTCACCTTATTTGTGGTTTTGCTTATCTAAATTCCAGTTCCTACAAGCTCTATGTATCACCTGATGATGAAAAATACATCTCCAACTTCACAGAAATTGTGAGAAAAAAGAACCCATCAGTCACCACACTTCTAACCATCGGAGGTCCAGATGCAGACGATTCAAGCTATTCCTCAATGGTAAGCAATTCTTTTTATAGGAAATCTTTTATCGACTCCTCGATAACAACAGCGAGGCGATATGGCTTTGAAGGTCTAGACTTTTACTGGTTAAGTCCAGAGACAGCCTCGGAGATGACCAATCTGGCTATTCTCTTTGAAGAATGGCGAGTTGCAATCAATTCAGAGGCAAGAAACTCTAGCAAGTCACAACTGATCTTGACAGTGGATCTGGATTTTCCAGAATCATATCCAGAATTATTCCCTATACACACGGTGCAACAATACGTAGACTGGAGTCATGTTCTAACCTTTGACTACTCCACTCCTGAGACAACAAACTTTACAGCTCCTCCTTCAGCTTTGTATGATCCTACAAATGGTAACAATACTGATAATAGTGTTAGGGGGTGGATTGATGCAGGATTACCGGCAAATAAGTTGGTTATGTGTTTGCCTTACCATGGCTATGCATGGAAGCTTGTGAGCTCCTCGGATAATGGTATTGGTGCACCGGCAACTGGACCAGCTATTGAAGCAGCCAGGACAGATGATGGACTGATGCTATATTCCGAAATCAAGAATTACCTTCAAGATTATGGATCAAGTATCACGTATAATTCAACTTATGTGGTGAATTACTGCACAGTGGGGAAAGCTTGGATTGGTTTTGATGATGTTGAGGCTATTCGGGCTAAGGTTTCTTATGCGAAGGAGAAGCGGCTACTTGGTTATCTTGTCTGGCAAGTTTCCTATGATGATAATAATTGGGAGCTTTCTCAGGCTGCAGGTTAGCAAATCTTTATTCACTCATGCAATCTAATTCTTATCCCATGCATATTGATTCACAAATACTAAAATTCATATTAATTTTTCAGCTCAGGAGAATGCTATTATTTCTCCTGCTCACCCTCCAGCACAAAAGGAGTCTCCAGCTCAGCCCCCAGCACAAGACGATAATAAGAATAAGCAACCATATCTACTCTTGGTAATTATTTTTCCTGCAACTGCAGCTGTTATGCTCCTGCTTGGCTTTTGATATATTTCAGGTAGATGAGAAAACTGAAATCAAAAGGTAATTACCAATAAAATACCTGTATTTTATTTGTAAGTGGGAGACGTTTGAAGATATATGGTCAAGCTAAACTTAGTAACTCTCTGTTGGAATAGCGTGTATATAAATAGTCTCCTTGTACAGATTATAATTGACTTGATAGTTAAACATTTTCTCTCATTTTCTCCTAGGATGGAAGCTCAAGTTTCAGAGTTTTTCTTGAAAAGTTTTGTCATGTAGTTTAGTTGTTGTGTCAAACTCTCCACAAGATAACTATCCAATTTTCACTATAGCCAAATAAAATGTTATCCAAACTTTAACTTTTCTTTATTGATAGGAAGTGTGGATTCTGTTGAAGAATCAAGGAGCCCAAGTAAAAAATGCAGCAGCGGCGGCTGGGGATTTTAATGGCAATGCTCCAAATCTGGTATTATATAGTTTGACTGACAATGAGGCTGCAGCAGACAACTTTTCAATTGAAAATAGGGGAAATTTCATTTTAGTCCCTGAGATTTTAAAACATATCAAAATTTTAAACATATTTTAAAAACATCTATTTTAATCCTTAACTTTTCTAAAACTCTTCAAAATAGTCAAAATGACTTAATTAATAGTCAAAATAGTCAAAATCGTTAGTCAATTAACAGTCAAATCAAACAAAAAATTAAAAAGACTTAATTATCCTCAACACTCAAAATGACCGTTTTGCCATTAATAAAATCAAAATATTACATATTTTTTTAACCAATAAAAAGTTAAGACATGGACTATTATATTTTTAAATGATTATTTTTTTTAAATTAAACAATAATTAAAAAAATAAAAACCGTAAAAATGAAAACCAGATCAGCATCCATCAAACTCATATCTCTCTCATCTATCTCGCGTTCCCTTATTGTTTGCTTCCGACGTCGCCTCTATCGCCGTCGACGAGCCCAACAACCGCTGTCGAGAACCCATAAGCTGCAGTAATCTCCATTTCTCTCTTTCTCTCTCATTCCTTCAATTTTTTTTTTTTTTCTGATGTTATGGATCTGGTTCTGGGTTCGATGCGAACCCAGAACCCAAGGTTCAATCGAACCTAGAAACAGGTTTGTGGGTTTGATCGAACCCAGAAATAGGTTTGTGGGTTTGATCGAACCCAGAAACAGGTTTGTGGGTTCAAATCGAACCCAAAAACCTGTTTCTGGGTTCGATCGAACCCAAAACCAGAGAGGTTTTAGGTTTGACGAACCCAGAACCTAGAATTAGAAAAATTTTTCTTTTGCTCTTAATGTTGCTGATGATTTCTTTGTTAAAGGAGATGATGCTGATGATGTTGTGATGTTGTTAATGATATTATGGAATTGTTGATGATGTTGAATACTCTGCGAGATGATGTTGATGAACTAGGTTGGGTTGATTGGCTTGATATGTTGAAGATGGTGGAGATCCACCAGATTGATGAACTGGTTAGAACTAGTTTGATGGTGGAGATGAAGATGTGTTGAAGATAGTGAAAATCCATTAGATTAAATCTCCACCGTCCATCCATCCATCCATGATGGATGGATAGTGGAGATCCAATATTTTTTTTTTCAATTTTTTTATAAAATTAATTTGAAATGTATAATAAATTATTTAAATTTATTTTTTTAATTTTTTAATGATTAAAATCGTAGCCATCCACGTGTCACGATCTTAGTCTTTCATATGAAAAGACCATCTTACCATTCTCATTTAAGTTTTCTATCGCCATTGACCGTTAGTTGACTAACGGTTTGAACTTTTTTGAAGAGTTTTGGAAAAGTTAAGGATAAAAAAAGCTGTTTCCAAAAGATGTTTAAAAATTTGATATTTTCGTAAATCTCAAGGACTAAAATGAAGTTTTCCCTTGAAAATAAGCTTGGTGAGGGTGGATATCGTCCTTTTTACAAGGTAATTATGTTTCTCTTGGGATATGCCGAAGATTACAAAAATTGGATCAAGTATATATTATTGTATAATTTTACAGGCCATATTATAAGATGGCCAAGAGGTAGTAGTAAAGAAACTTTTAAAAACATCTACACAAGAATTTGAGGAGTTTAATAATGAAGTTATACTAAGAACAAATCGATGGTCAGAATAATCAAAATCAATAACATAATTTATTGAAACATTATAGTAAATTCGAGGTTTAGAGGAGGGATGACTCGTTGAGAACCTTTAAGACGCATTTGGCTACTAGGAAATATGGTGGGTTTAAAAAAAAAAAAATTTCCATCCCACTATATCAAGCGTTTGGTGCCACCTAAAGATGGGAATGGAGCCCACACTTGAAATCCAACTGTGGGGTTTTCAAGTCCCACTAATTTTGATAGGAAGAGCGATTTCATTTCTCTTTTCATACTTAATTCTTTTTAATTTTTCATAAATAAAATTTTTAACAATTTTTTATTAAATTAAATATATTTATTTAAAATAATTTTATGGAGTTCATAATTTTAATATCAATTAAAAATAAATTAATTTAGTCAAATCCAATCCAATCTCAATTACACCAAACACGGTATAGTATTAATTTAATCCAACCTAATCTTATCTTTGCCCATCCTATCTAATCATATTTCATCCCATTATATCTAATCTCATGCACCAAACAAGACCTTTACACATTAGGGGTTCTTTTTTATATAACACTAAAAAACTAGAGACTTGTTTCACTAATACAAAAAAATTGAAATGAATTTTACTATCACAATTCCACTGTTCACAAATTCTAATAACAAAATTACCCTTATTTTCAAAAGACTCGCTAAATCAAAATTAACTCAATTTGCGTGGATTGAAAAGTGATTTAATAAAGATGTGTGTCATGTAAGATGTGGCTTTGTAGTCTCTGCTTTTGTTTATGAATGAGTGTTTCATAGTCTTGTTTCATTTAAGCATGTCTCATAGTCTCTATTTTTGTGACTTCAAGATGCTATGAAATGCTCTATTTTTGTTAAGCATGTCTCATAGTCTCTATTTTTGTGACTTCAAGATGCTATGAAATGCTTCGTTTTTGTGAACAAAAACAGAGCATTCATTTTTGTTGAAAAAATAGAGCATGTAAACTAATCAGTGTAACTAATCATAAACTAATAAGAATCTAGTTTGTGATAGTAGAGGAACAAGAAACAACAAAGGAAGAGGAATTTGGCAATTTGCGAAGGCATTGAATGCCATGCCTTCACGAACTAATAGTTCGCTTAGGTGTTGCATTCGACGCCATCGCGAATTGCTAGTTTCTTACTTCTTCACTTTTTTTTTTTTTTGGCTTCTGGTTCTATCATAGCATCATCAACCATGTTTGTTTACTTTGCTTCTTGTTCTGTAGCAAAATTCTTGTAACATATTTTCATAACATATTCTCATAAGAATATCATCAACCAGAATATGTCATGAGAATATCATCAAGCAATATATCAACAACTATATATGTTCTTTGCTTCTTGCTTCTTATAAGAATATCATCAACCTGATTCACATTACACTCATTGGCAAAACTATATAGCACCACGGAGAAATAGAGATGTCATCGACAGCTCATCATTCATTTTTTGACTTCATCATCAAGTGAGTTTCTATTAGTTTTTTTTTTTTAATTAATGTAGGGCATTATTGTCTTTTCATTCGGTAAGGTGTTAGTAAAACTCAACTTAGTTCTTTAGTGTTAGTCAAACAAGTGTCCAATTCGTAGGTGCGATTTCATCCTATTTACACATTGAAGAATCTATTCAAGTTAGAATAGAGTTGCTAGGCATTCAATTGAGAAGAGGGGTCAATTTCATCAAGGACATTATAGCATAGGGCTATAAATATTATCATAAGATGGCTAGAAATTTTGAGAATATCCAAAATGATATTAAACCTAACTAACCCCTTAACTTTTTGACCTTTTACAAAAATTTTCTCATTCATTTTAAGGTTCTATGTAGCTAACCTTTAAGTTGCTTACAAACTTTCTAGTTTCTTCAAGTAAAATCATAAACAAATCATTTCTAATTAATAAAAGCATATAAAAAACTTTTTCTCACAAATTATCTTTGTTTGATGCTTATAACCCACTCTCAGTATTTATATGATGGGGTAATCCCAATTTCCTCCCTGTTATTTGATATAATCATTAATTATCTCCTGTAGTTTGAAGAAATTCCATTTTATTTCTTTTGTTAACTCTGTTAGTAAAAAGATAACTTTGACCATGGTAGTGTGCAAAATGACTAAACTACCCCTGAATGATATGAAAAGTTGAGAAAATAAACACATATTTCTTGTTAGGAAACCCATGAAATTCATTTGCTTCAACCATCATCAACGCCTAAATCGAACCTAAACCAAAACCCAGTTCATCATTTTCACCCACTTTATCATCTAAATTGAACCCAAACCAAACCCAATTCATATTTTTTACTTAGTTCATCAGCTTCAACTATCTTCAATGCCTAAACCATTATCAACCCTTAATCACCAACAATCTTTCCTTTTCCTTCCACCATGAATCACCATAAAGAGATCATCAACATGATCAATATCAACATAATTTTTTTGAAAACAAATTTAAGAAAATCAAAAATAAAAAAACTGGATTTCAAATTTCCAAAAAAATAAAATAAAATAAAATAAAAACATTGGGCCTTCTTTGTCGGAACTAGGGGGTCTTCGGCAAAGGAGACCTAACGGTCTCCATCGTGTAGAGACCAAAACTGGTCTCCATGTGATGGAGACCAGAATTGGTCTCTTGGCAATGGAGACTAGATCTGGTCTCTATCGCCAGGAGACCAATTCTAGTCTCCTTCGCTGGAGAACCCTTGATCTCCAGCAAAAGAGACCCAATGTTTTCTATGTCGACGCTGTTGTTGTTTTCGATAAAGAAGAAGATGTCATCTTCCATGCTGAGCTTTGGTTTTCGAAGAAGAAGAAGAAGAAGAAAAACAAAAAGTAGAAAAAGAAGATGGAAGAAGCATATAAACCATGGTGGACGGTCAAATGGAAGAACAAGTTAAGAAAGATTTTTTTTTGTTTTCATTTTAATATTTTTTTCATCGTCAATGTTCATCCTTGTGTTGGACGGTGAAGATGATTTTTTTTTTTTAATATGTTTTGATTTTTTAATGTTATTTTATACTTTATTTAATTTAATTTTATTTTTTTATCTCCACCGTCGATCGAATGATGGACGGTGGATCGACAGTGGAGATGACATTACTTTTTTCAAAAAATATATTTTTTAATTTAATTAATTAATTAATTAATATTTTATGTATTTTACTTTGTTTTAACAGTTTTGCCCTTCCATATTAACTGTTAAACATTGATTTCTAACGTCCAAATTGACGGTAGAGGGTTTTTTGGACATTTCAATAATCTATAGGTGGTTTTTTGGACATACCTACGAACTATAGGGGGATATTAGCCATTTTTGAAATCAAGGGAGGATTTTGGCAATTTCATCAAACTACAGGGGGACACTTAGGATTATCCCTTATGTGATTACAAGGTCAAGGTATATATAAGTAAGACGTGGAAGGTCACTCGTACGACTGTTATACTAAAGATTTTCACTAAATATTTGGCCTGATGCTTTTAACAACCATTTTTTATTAAGAGATTTTGGTGGCTAATGATGAACTTAGTTTAATTCCTATATTTAACATAAACAAGAAGTGGGTGCTTTGGTGGTTGAATTTTGTAACTCTATTCAAAGATAAAATTAAATCTGTTGTACTCCTCAAATCATAATTAAGAGCATTTCCAATATAATTATCTATTTGAGTTAAATTTTTAATCACATAAGATAAATAGATGATGACGGAAAAAAAAAAAAAAAAAAATCTTCTCCAACACAATTATCTAACCTAAATATGGAGTTGATGTGTCAAATTTTTTTAGAAATTATGGAAGTGAATTTTTCAATTGAGAAACTATCCTAGAAATGCTTATTAGAATTTCTTACTTTTTTCCAACCAATTAAAAACATGGAGAATTTTTCTCACTCTCTCGCTTCTTTGATTATGAAATATAAAAGGAAAGAGTGTGCGACGCATATTTTATTATGATTGATCAAAAGTAAATGCATATTTTATTTTAGATAATTGCATTGAAAATAAAAATATACATTTGCATTTTTTTTTTTGTCAAAGTGGATTCATATGCAACAAAATTATTGATGTGTCACTAATAGAAACTCAAAATCGCATAATAGCATTGGAGATATTATAAGGTATACCATGAAATAGTTAGAAAAAGTTTATATTTTTCGTTGTCAACTCTCACACTTAAGAGTTTCATTTAATTAAATTATATAGAAGATATGTTTCTGGTGAATTTGCAAAGGTAGCATTAATCATTTTTAGAACTTTAAGAAAAGCCATGACAATAGTACAGCCTTTTACATCAATTAGTATTTAGTTTAAAAATCTGAATACATCTTTTATAATTATATATTTAGCTGAATTATATTTTGATTAACTCATAATTAGTTGTGATACTAATTTAATTAATAAGATATTTCTTATGACTACTCTTATCTAATTGGTGTTTCGCTTAAATTTCAGTCATAAACAAGAAGTTTTTTGGGTCCTCAAAATGATAGCTCAAAAAAATATAATATTTTTTTTATGATAAAAATGTTGACTTTCATTCTATCACTTTAACGTCTATTTGCAATCCTGTGATATTATTTCAAAGAAAAACAAATCCTATGGTTGAAAAATAATAATAAATTTTCTTCAAAGAAAAAAATAATAAATTAAAAGATTCTATCCTTTTGTTTTTAAGAAGCCCACCTACTTTACTAACTATACACCCCGCTCTATATGGTCCATTGCCAGTCCTTTCACAAGCAATGTTATACGTAACAATAACCACTCTTGGGACCTAGTGCACCCATTGGCGCATTGCTTACTCAAGTGTGATCATTCAACACTTCCAAAGGAATTGTGCGTTTGAAATAATTTTTAAAATGATGTTTTTTAAAATTATTTTAAAAATGAAAAGCATGTTTTAGAAATGATGTTTTTTAAAATGTAATGTGTTTAGTGTATTTTTTTCTTAAAAGTTATTTTTAAAAACATAAAATGATATAAATGTGTTTGATATTGTTATTGAAAATGAGTAATCTAGTTGATTAGATAGAAAAATAATGATTTGTTTTGAAAATGATGAAAAACATAAAATAGTTGCTTTCACTTTTTAGTTATATTTTTTAAAAAGGTTTTTTCTATTTTCAAAAATATATTTTACAAAATGTACCATCAAACACTTCTTATTTTTTGTTTTTGAAAATGAAAAATCATTTTAAAAAAATGCATCCAAACTCTAATCTGTCCATTTGCAATCCTTTCACTAATACTGTCGGATGTAACAATCACTACTCTTGGGATCCATATCCTCGTCGGAAAGTTTGGCACACTGTTTACTCTAGCATGTTCAACACATCTTGAGAAAGTCATATGCACATATTACATCTCTAGTTAGGATTTGATTTTGATATTCCTGAAAAACATATATGTCTGTTATTAGTCCTTTCACAAGCAATATTGTTGGATATAATGATCACCAGTTTTGTGACCTAGCCCTCACTTGCACACTATTTAGTCAAGTATGTGCAACACTTCGTATTGAACTCATGCATACGCACATCTCACGTTTTTTTTGGTCAAGATTGGATTTTGATACTGTACCAAGTATCTAGTATATGCTTTGAGCTTTGTGCAAATGTCCTTTACTCTTATAAATTTTTTTACCTATGGATTTAATATAAGAATTATTAATTTACTCATAATTTAAAAATTTGTCTAAAGCTGTATACAAATTTAAAAACTCATTCACTGAAACTACGAAATATGACTTTATTAAGACAGCAAGTGAAAAGTTTATATATATATACCGTTGATCTTGATTTGACAATTCATATAACCCAAGTCAAGGTTAATGTCTAATGTGCATCCATTTGTTCTTGCACACATAAGATTTTATATAAAATCAGTGTCAAAATAGATAAAATGGAATTATCAAAGTGTTTGTAGATTTCATCTATGGACTCAATTGACATATAAACCAATGGAAAATTTTGGTTTCTTATGATTACGAATTGCCTCCATTTTCTTCCACATCAATAGATAAGAACGTAATTGCTTTCCATTTTATACTAGAATGTAAATGGTTTCATGATTAATATTTGAGATTGAGACAGCAATGTCAGTATAGAAGATTCATTTGTTCGCAGCAAAATGTTCCTCTCCGACAAGAGGGGCTTTCGTGGAGTTTCTGCCAAGGTTCTTTATCCAAGCCAACATGTCAAAAGAGATATATGCTCTACTAATAATTTTCCTGTTGGAAACGTAAACATAAAATCAATATGTCATTGTCCTAATAGTAATATGTGAGTGAATATCTTTATGTAGTTATACGCTCCGGGTTATTTCAGGGTCATTTCTCTATAGGTGGCCAAAGTAACCATGACTTTATTCTGAGAAGTTATGATCCAAACCAAGGCCCATATCTTTATTATGCATGTGCTTTTCTTCTATAAGGTTCTATGGAAAAATTCATTGTCTAGATATATACATAAACTTTTCATTGGTTTACTAATAAAGTGTATTGTCACATTTGTGGAAATTAGTTTTCAGCAAGGGCTCCGTTCTTGTAAGTATCATTGGAAAAAAAAAAAGATTTATTCGTATCTTACACGGAGCACATATTTTGAGATGACTAAAAGCTATGAAAAATCTCATTGATCATGCCAATTTAGTCATACTGGTCAATTTGTTCGTATCTTACAGGGATCACATATAGCTTACAAAACTAGCACCGGTCATTTGACCATGTCAATAAAAAAGGGCGATAGTCCATTACCACATCTTTCATTCACCACTCCTAGGATCCAACACCCTCACTAGCATATGGCTTAGTCAAGCCACAAGCGTGCTTAACACTTCTTGGGGAATTCATTTGTCATGGGACCTAACCTCGCCAGCACACTATATTCTCCAACGTCTTCAACACTTCATATGGCCAAGCAGATATTCCTAGGGAACTAATATGTCCATAACTAATCCTTTGACAAGCAACGTTGGATGTAACAAGCTAGTCATATGCCCTCTCACCCGAATATTACTTCCTTTATTTTTTCATGCCACCAGTACGTTACTTAGTCAAGCGTGTTTTACAAGGATGCGACACTCCCTGCGATTTCATATCAGCATAGCATTTGTTTGTCAAGTTCAATTTTCATATCAGATTTTATAATTCAACGATACTAAATAAATATTATCAGCTTTGAGCTTCAAACACTGTACTTTTATGAATTTTTTAATCATATAAAAGGGATGTGATTATTTTTGTGCACAGAAAATATAAAGTCATTTTTTTTATTGGTCATCTTAACGACTTAAAACTCCATTAAATTATTTATATTCACCCTTTTAATATATATGTATATATATATATATATTTATTAATGTTCACTTAATTATGTCAGTGCACTAAATGTGAGCCATTAATTGTGTATAAATGGTTGTTAACTAGGTTAAAACAAGTAAAAGTGAATAAATCTAACGGTTGATAATTAAGATATAGATATAATTCTAATTTTTCTTCTATAGTTTGACATAATAGCCAAAAACCTCTTAACTTTAGAAATAGCCAAAAAAAAAACCCTGTAGTATATAGAAATAGTAAAAAAAACCACTTGTCATTTATCAAATAGCTAAAAAAACCCCTGATGGTAGAGTTTTCATGCTATTTTTATAAACGACAGAGTTTTTTTGGCTATTTATATAAACTACAGGTAGTTCTTAGTAATTTTTGAAGTCAAGGGCATTTTGACCATTATACCAAACTATAGGGCGAAAGTTAGAATTATCCTTTAAATTTATTATATTAGCTCACATTGAAAAGAAATGAAATACGTATGCGTGTGTGTATTGGGTCCCATTGGGTACACCTAAAGTATTGATATACTTAATAAAAAAAATGAATAATTACAATAAATAAATGTGATCATATTTACAGATTATAATATTACATGTTTAGTTGTAATAATATATAATAAATTATAATAACATATTTTAGAATACAATTATGGATTTTTTTTTTTTTTTTGTTTTTTCTCAAGGGTATGCATACCTTAGGAGTGTACTAGAATGTGCCTATATATATGTGTGTGTGTGTGTGTATCGGGTCCATGTGGGTACACCTGGGTACTGATACATTTGACGAAAAAAGTTTTTGTATTTTAAAGTTGCTAATTGTAATTTATTATAGCTTTATTATATTTGATTATAACTGAATGAATCAGATCATATTTATGACAGTTGATAGATAGAATCACATATGCTAATTGTAATAAAACATATTTAGTTGTAATCAGATATAATAAAGAAGTACTAAATTACAATTAATAATTTTATAACATAATCATTTTTTTTTTTTTTGTCAAGTATATTAATACTCTCAAACATACTGTAGAATGTGCCATATATATATGTATGTGTGTGTTACTTTATACATTTGTTGTTAATAGTTTTTTAAAATTAATTCAATTAGACAATTTTCATTCATTTTTTCCGATACAAAACAACCCTTCTTTTAAAAAAATAAAAAATAAACATAATTTTTTTTATTATTATCTTACGTCTGAAGCACATTTTAATATTTTCATCTTTTTATAATGGCTCATGTAATAAAGACATAAACATTTTACAATTTGTTTGATCCTGGTCAAGGTGAATGTACCTCGTGCATGCGTTTATCCTGCATAAGATTTTCTACTGAAGTCAGTGTCAAAATATATACATAACTAGTTTTGCCTGCGCAAGGCATGTGCTTAAATTTATTTTCAAGCAGCAAGCGTTCTTAACACTTCATGGGGAATTCCTATATCCGTTACCAGTCCTTTCAGTAGCAATATCGAATGTAACAATTACCACTCTTGGGACCTAACCGCCATATTTATACAGTATATGCTCCTTTTGTATTGTGGTTGTATCCCCAATGACAGTAACCCAAGTTTCTGCAATCTTTTCTACTCTTCTATCCGCAATTTCCAAAATAGTGAAGACTCGCATTGTGCCTATGACTTTGTCTGGAGTTCCTTCTTCCTCAATCAAACTTTTAATCCTCAGAACAATGGCCGCATTCGAGTATATGGTGTTATCAGCATCAACCACGGACATTTTCCACTGACCATTTCCATGAGCTAGCTCTTTATGCATGTGATCGAACACAAACAGTGGGCTCGAGAATTTGGAAGTCTCTTTTAAAAGAGCAATAGCTTGTGCCAGATCTGTACAACAAGATTTTCTTGTAATTGAGGGAGGGTGAAACATTATTCCATCTCAATAAAGTGCATGTTATAGGACACAGTTGTCTCCTCTGGTACGTTAGGTGACCAATCATAACAAGCCACAAAGGTAGAACAACAACACAGTTTAATGAACAACAAATAAACAAAGAAGAGTTGGAACACAATGGTAATTGAAATGATCGAAAGTTTAATTTAAGGAGCCACCTATTGCGACCATGATAAACTAAAGACTCCCGTACCCACAAGGAACTTTAGGTCCCTAAGGATATTACCTGGATCACCGTGGTCACCACCTTCAGGCACCCAATGTTTTCCACAGATGTCATTCAATTCAGAACCAAGACCTACAAGACCCCAAGTATTTTTATATAAGTTGTAGCAATTGCTGCAACAGATGAATCAAATGTAATTTTAGTCAGATGATATACCAGTGGGTCCCTTGTGTGCTAGTAAAACAACCAAGTGATCTTCAGGTGAATCCTTTGCAGCATTATAGATCCTCTTGGCACTACCATCCATGTCTTGGACTCCATATCTAGAATGACATTCCAATTGGATAAGTTGCAAAGTGAACCACGATAAAGCCAACAAGGAGACTCCATATCAAATAATCTCACTGGCATCTGGACACAAGTCATCAAATTTGGTTTACTTTTTGATACTTGATATAACTGATATAACAAAATAGTTTATGTTACACTAAATTCGGCAATTGCATCAATAAGAAAAACGTAAAGATTTACAAGAACATAATAGGATATGAAAGGCACAATTTAACCACTTTGTTCAAAGCAAATAATAATTCAACATACAAGCCTACCGTAAGAAATCGGGGATAAGAAGGAAGTCAGCAAAACAGAAATGTCTTTTCTCATTTTTAGTAAGCACACGAAATTTTGTTAAATTGTACAAAAAAGAGGTTAAAAGAATTAATGCCGTAAGTATGAAATATAGCCGTTGCTCCACTTACCTTGCAGATAGAAGCTTCTTCCGAAAGATCTGCCCACCCCCCACATGAAAATGGGCATCCACCAACGACACTGAGTTTTATTGTAGGAAATCCAGATGCTGATAAGCTACATGCTCCCCTCCAAGACTGATTTGTCACCAAAAGTTTTGTCACTACCAGCCAAATTACTTCATAACTTGAACAGTTCAAACATAATGTTCAACATACAACAGACAATAACTACTTTAGGATCAGAAGATGTCCTTTCTAAGTGACGAGTTCAAAAAGTAGAAAAAACTTGTACTTCTACATGTTCAAAATGTGCTAACAGTATGGATCCTTTTCCTATTCCGCCAAAGGCATTTCATTTAAATGTCTAACGCTTTGCTGAGTAAGTAAAATGGCATTCCACTAGGACTCTTGGTTCACCAAAAAGCAAGAGATGAAATATTATTATTGATAATCTGACATGGTTCCCTTATCTGCTTGAATAGGTGCTCATGTTTCTCCTTCATTATCATTATTAACAATTCTTGTATTAGTAAATGCCATCTTCCCAAAAGGTTTAGTTTCTTATTACATACATAACTAGCAAAATGCAAATGTAAAATGTAAAATCCAATTTTGGCAATACAATTATAGCACACAAATGAAAAAGGAGTATGATTAATTGTAAGCTAGCACAGATGAGAGAGAATTTAGTAGAATGTAAAGACCATATGCTTGAAACATAAGATATTAGCATAAAATACTAAAAAAATAACCATCAGGAGAACACGACATTCTTAAGAGATGAAGTAAGCTCACCTTTCAAGCTGAAGTTGAACACCATCCTTCCTCCTAACACTGAAAAATTAAAATCTTTCAAGTCTCCCAAGAAGGCATTTTTATTGGTAAATGAAACATCATGATTCGATTACTCCACCAAAAGGGTATTATAGATCATACAGATGAACTTACTTTCCAGAAAATTGCTGAGTGTTCCAGGCATCATGATTTCCCAAAATATATAACTGCTTACAAAATTCAAGATCTGCTATGCTTTGAACTAGTTCAACATTCTCATCACCAAAATCACCTAAAAAACACAGGTTAGGAGACAAGAAACAATGAAAATAAGAATGAGATAAAGAGGATTAGGAAAACAAGAAAAGCATCTAACTCTATAACTAGACCATGGCTGCATCCAAACAGTTGGTTGTTTCATTAGAATGGATATGTTCAAAATGAGTTAAGTTTGTCCAAGGAGTGTGTAAAAGTAAGGTCTAGCACGAACACAGTTTCCATAAACGTGTTTGTGCTACTTGGCTCGCCAGTTAGGTTAGGTGGAAGGAGAGTGAATGCACTGGAAATAAAATAAAAGCAGGCCAGCTAATGACATGAGGTGGGTAAACAACAAGAGAGAAGAAAACATGCCTGTAAATAGCACCAAGTCTGGCTGCATTTTCACATAAACTCAATTAGATAGGTAGCGGACATCAGTTTGCAAAATTTTGACTGAAAAGATTAAGAAAAAGCTAATACATAAGCCTAAAACATTTACTCAAAAGGGAAAATCTTACACACTTCAATTTTGCAACTAAAAATGAAGCGAATTTACCAGCTTTCATGATTTGCTTTCATGACAGCTCTAATGCATATTGAATGAGAAAAAATTTTAGAATTTTAAGTTTTGGTGGTCGATTGAGTAATAGATTATTGAACAAGCAATGATCATAAACATTGAACCGAACAAAACCATACTCAACACTAACAAGCCTCAGCACTTGCTAGGCTGAATTTCAATCAATCAAATTTCAATCAATCAAACACAAACCAAATTTACAATCTCCAACAACAATACTCGAAATGCTGTTTTATATTTCTCTCATGCTTCAAACTACCTGCCTCCACTTTTCGAAAACATAATTTCACATGCATCAAAATCATACAAAATCTTCCAATTTCTAAAATCATAGCCACAACATAATCAACATCATTAACAAATAACAATGCATCAAACGGGCAAAGCAACAGCCTGCCAAATTGATAACATGTCGCGAAATCGAATAAGCAGTCATGAAATATCCAAATTCAACTACCTCAAGACTCATTAACACTTCAAAATGCCAATTCAACAACACGGAGCAGACCAGAGTTTGATTCAATATACAACAAACATAAACATGAAAAAAAAAAACAAAAAACAAAACATCATTAAATTCCAGAAAAACAAAAGTGGAAGTAAGTGCTTTGGTGTCTTCTTGCAAATCCCAATCGTCATCCTTTGAAAAAAAAAATTCAAAATAAAAAATAAAAATTGCAACTTTACATGAAAACAAAAATGCTAATACATAAAATTGTAAACCCAGATAGGGAAAGAGGCAAGAAAACTCGACGTCTCCGACGACGGCGATTCGTACGGCGGTTGTACGTTTTGGGTGAGGCTGAGAGAAACCAGAGAGCGAGCGCGTGGTTCAACGCGCCTATCAATCACTTTTCTACTTATTTATCTTTTATTGTGAAGTCGTATCGTGCACGCGCAACGGTTACATTGCTATTAGGTAACCGAAGTCAAAGGTTGACTTTTGTTGTGACGATGCTCCTTCAGTTATCAATGGCTGCAAACTTTGGTTTTCTAAATTATAAATTTAATTTCAAAATTTATTGATAATCTGTATATTGATCGGACTAGATTTTTGTTGTTGTAAGTTTTATTACAAATTACATTGCAATTCAGGAACCTCTATATGAAATCTTCTAGACCTTCTGATAACTTTGGTTCTGGCAGCAAATTAACAAAGCCTATGAAAATATAAACTATATACAGATTATGACCATATGAATCAATTAATAATTATCTACTGCAGACTAAGATTTATTATTTTTATATTTTAATAGATATCTAACATTTGCAATTTATTAAAGTTCTATGTTATCTACTATCATACATATGCATTAAATGATAAAAACAGTAAAATAGTTGTTAATTACTATCTACACTGGTGGACCGAAAATAGTCAAATGCAGTCAAGTATGAATGACTTACTAAATGATAACTTTAATTTGATTCTACACATAGAGCCACGGATTTTGCTATTTCTCTGAGATTGAAGCAACACACCCACTAAATCGTCCATTTGATTTTCTGTTCTAGTTTGACATTTGATCATCCGCAATTCCTGCTAAAAACCCATCAATTTCTCTAACTTTTGCATTAAAACTCTGAAAGCGCTTAAAAAATATTTGTCACATATTAACATTGTGAATAATAGATCATCATCATCATCATCATCATCATCATTATTAACATCCAGACATGTGTATACTTAATATCTTTGTGTTAGTTTGCATTTTAGTCGTTTTATGATTGGTTGAATTGCAAAAGTTTCTTGTTATTCTCATGATTGGGAATTGCTTGGCAGCCCATCTGGCTATCTGTGCTAATTCCTCTTTTGAGCATCAGATCTAGATATATTAAGCTTCATTTGGTTGTTCCGAATTTAGATGGTTATTAGTACTTGTAATTGTGTAGTTACCAAATTTGGGATGGTTTAATGAATTTCTAGAATTTCAAAAAAAAAAAAAAAAACAACCAGATATGTATATACTTTGGGGATAAGGCAAAAATAAATATTTAAATTGGTGCAAAATAAATACATTAATATTAGAAAATAACTAATTGAAAAACCGAATGTAATACTATTAGTCTTATTATAAATAAATAAATCCATAAATGATATAAATCCTAACTTTGTGAATCAAATTAATATAACTTATGGCTCATTTAAATCTTAAAAATGATTTATAATGGAAACTACATTAATTTTTCATTGATTTCGTTTTCAATATATATGATCAAATATATAATTGAAAATGAGATGGTGTAAGAGCAAGCATTAGCATGACTATTTTGTGATATGTCAATGTCATTTGCTTATATACTTCCTGGTAATTTAATTTTATTATATTCATATTACAGTATATTAACTTATAATAACTTGGAATAAATTTAAACAAATAAATATTTAGATTATGAGCTAGTAAAATAAGTTTATCAAAATTAATTGTGTAGTTACCAAATTTGGGATGGTTTAATGAATTTCTAGAATTTCAAAAAAAAAAAAAAAACAACCAGATATGTATAAACTCAAATATAGTAAAAGAGCGAATTTCCTTACCAAACTTAAATTATACTGTACCTGAAACTGGTTTCTACTTACACAATTACACCTAAGAACTAGACATATAAATTTTAATTAATTAATACATTATTTTATCAGGCATGGATAAAAATATTTATTAGGGCAAATGTTAGAACTTTAAGACGAGCAATTTTTTGCAACAGCAACAAGGGGAAACTTTTTACGGACTGACAAACCACGAGATTCCGTAGTATCCAAGGCAAGTTCTCCAGCTTCAGTAGGCACCTCCCAATCAAACTGGTGCAAAATTTTTGCCATTGCAAGCTCAATTACAGCAATTGCAAATGTAGTTCCAGGACAGCCTCTCCTTCCGGAACCAAATGGAATCAATTGAAAATCATGGACAGCCTCTCCATAGCGATGAAGACTAGAACTGGTCTCCATCACATAGAGGCTAGTTCGGATCTCCATGTGATAGAGACCCTTAGGTCTCATTCATCGAAGACCCCCTGGCTTGGTCAGTGGTGAAGGAGACCTAACGTTCACTGTCGCATAGAGATCCGATTTGGTGGGTTCAAAATATTTATTATTTATTATTATTATTATTATTTTTGTGAGATTTGGGTTATGGATGTTTTAGGTTCTGATGATGAAGATTTGTTGTTCAGGGTTTAGAGATTTGGGTTGTGTGTTTTGGTAATTGATGATGAAGTGTTGATATTGAATCATGAAAGGTGATGGCTCTGGGTTGTTGAAAAAGAAGAATGATGAGAAAGAAGTGGCTCTGGGTCCTCTAAAATCCACATGACAATTCAAAAACCTGTCAGGTATGAACTTTTCAGGATCTTTCCATGTTTTTGGATCCCTTCCAATCGCCCAGGCATTGATGACTACTCTCGTCTTGGCCGGTATGTCATGCCCCAGGATTTTGACGTCCTCAGTTGATTCTCGAGGAACTAGTAACGGGATCGGAGGGTGCAACCGAAATGATTCCTTGATCACTTCTTTCAGGAAATGCATTTTTTCCAGGTTATCCTCTATGAGGCTGTGATTCATTCCAGTGATTTCTCTTATTTCTCTTTGTGCTTCCTTCATCACTTCAGGGTGCTTTAGTAACTCTGTCATTGTCCATTCCAAGGCCGTGTATGTTGTATCAGTTCCAGCAGCAAACATGTCCTTGGTAAAGACAAAAACACACATATTATGAATCAATGTTGGTGCAAACTGCAAAATCATAAGAAAAACAATCTTGCACAGAGACAATTTGTTATACAATTTTACATTTTTCAATGATATACTATATTAGCAAAATTTTAATGGCCAAAAACATGAAGTAATAGAAGATAACTATTCTATTTCAATGACACACTATATTAATGGATATTTTTGCATGTCAAAAAGTAAAAATAGATTTAATTTTTTTTTTTTAATTAAACATTAAAAGTCTCATTATAAATTTCACCTAAGACCCTTGGATATGTTTAAGCCGGCCCTGATATTTACTCAAGTAGTCAAGTATGATACTCTAACAACTAGAAGGATGGTATTCTTCTTTTATGTAGTTTTACTGGAGTTGAACCTATTATAAGATTTACAAATTTGAGTCTAGGCGTGATTGTTGGTCAGACTAAAGTCACATCGACCACTTTTACTTGTCATACATATAAGTGGTGTTAATTTGTGGAGCAAATTATAAAATAGCTAATTAGTTTGAAATTATTTATGGGCGAGCTAAACTTTATAAGTTTATTACATTTGATTGCACGCCATTATCCACTAACCATTAAAGTTAATGGTTTTAGTGGTAAAGTGATACAAAGATTGTACTACCCTTTATGCTTGAAATAAATTTTTTAATAAATTAAATAAAAAATAACAATAAAAATTCATTAGGCACAATAAAGATTAACTTGTAAAAAATTAAAGAAAAAAATTAAAATTTTAAATAAAAAATTATTAAAGAATTTGAATTAGAACTCCATTGTTCATCATACTGATGGACAATGGGATTACATTAAGAAAAAAAATTGAAAAAAAAAAAAATCTCATTGTCGCTCTCGTCACTCTCTTCCGTTCATTGCTGCTCCCAATCTCTCCTCTCTCTGCCTCACTCACATCAATCCACGTCACTTTCCTCTCTTACCGTTGACGAGATGTCGACAATTCCAAAACCAGCTTTGGGGAGAGAAGCTACAAGGCTTATTAAAAGTTAATCGAGAAAGAAAACAAACTCTTGTTGTTGCTTTCTTCACTCTCCTCTCTCTCCTACTATTCCCTCTCTCTCATTTCTCTACCTAGCTCACATTGATTCACCGTATAAAGATAGAAATCTGGTACTCCATAGCGATGAAGACTAGAACTGGTCTCCATCACATAGAGGCTAGTTCGGATCTCCATGTGATAGAGACCCTTAGGTCTCATTCATCGAAGACCCCCTGGCTTGGTCAGTGGTGAAGGAGACCTAACGTTCACTGTCGCATAGAGATCCGATTTGGTGGGTTCAAAATATTTATTATTTATTATTATTATTATTATTTTTGTGAGATTTGGGTTATGGATGTTTTAGGTTCTGATGATGAAGATTTGTTGTTCAGGGTTTAGAGATTTGGGTTGTGTGTTTTGGTAATTGATGATGAAGTGTTGATATTGAATCATGAAAGGTGATGGCTCTGGGTTGTTGAAAAAGAAGAATGATGAGAAAGAAGTGGAAGAAGACAAAAAACAAAAGAAAATAATGTTGATTCACAAATTACTAAAATTCATATTAATTTTTCAGCTCAGCTTCCAGCACAAAAGAAGAACGATACTATTACTCCAGCTCAGGCTCCAACACAAGAAGAAAATAAGAATAAGCAACCATATCAATTCTTAGTAATCATTTTGCCTGCAACTGCAGCCGTTATGCTCCTGCTAGGCTTTCTGATATATTTCAAGTGGATGAGAAAGCTGAAATCAAAAGGTAATTGCCGATAAAATACCATTTGTAAGTGGGAGACGTTTAATTTGAAGATATATGGTCAAGTTAAACAGAGTAACTCTGTGTTGGAATAGCGTGTATATAAATATTATCCATGTACAGATTATAATTGACTTGATAGATAAACATTTTCTTTCATTTTCTCCTACGATGGAAGCTCAAGTTTCAGAGTTTTTCTCTGAAAAGTTTTGTCACGTAGTTTAGTTGTTGCGTCAAATTCTCCACAAGACAACTATCCAATTTTTATTATAGCAAACCAAAATGTTAGCCAAACTTTTATGTTTCTTTATTGATAGGGAGTGTGGATTCTGTTGAAGAATCAAGGAGCCAAATAAATAATGCAGCAGCAGCGGCTGGGGATTTTCATGGCAATGCTCCAAATCTGGTATTATATAGTTTGCCTGACATTGAGGCTGCAACAGACAACTTTTCAATTGAAAATAAGCTTGGTGAGGGTGGATTTGGTCCCGTTTATAAGGTAATTATGTTTCTCTTGGGATATGCTAAAGATTTACAAAAATGAGATCGAGTATACACGATTGTATAATTTTACAGGTCATATTACAAGATGGACAAGAAGTAGCAGTAAAGAAACTTTCAAAAACATCTACACAAGGATTTGAGGAGTTTAATAATGAAGTTATGTTAACAGCAAAGCTCCAACATATAAATCTTGTTCGGCTTTTGGGTTTTTGCATTGATAGGGAAGAACATATGCTAGTTTATGAGTATATGCCGAACAAAAGTTTAGACCGGTACCTCTTTGGTTAGTTTTTCTTTCCTATTTCTTTTTATTTGTGTTTATGCTTTTGGTTATAATAGATACACTATAAATATTGATTACTATGCTACTAGAGCTCTCTAATTATTTGACTTTATGTATTGTATGATCATTTTTATCAATTTGTAATTTTCTACTTTGTTGACTATTGATCAATTATTTGATGCAGACCCTATTAAAAAATATAACTTGGATTGGAAAAAAACGCATTGATATCATTGAAGGGATTTGTCAAAGACTTTTATATCTCCAAGAATATTCAAGATTGACAATCATTCATAGAGATTTGAAAGCTAGTAATATTTTATTAGATAAACATATGAAGGCTAAGATATCATATTTTGGTATGGCTAGAATTTTTACCAAAGAAGGTCTTGAAGAGAATACGGGTTGAATTGTTGGAACATAGTAAGTATATTTCCTCTTCTTGTTTTTAAATTCTGATCAAGTCCTTATTAGTTATGCATATATGCATTGATCCATTTGTTCATAATCATATATATGATAAACAGTGGATATGCTCCTCCTGAATATATTAGACAAGGCCAATACTCGACAAAGTTTGATGTTTATAGTTTTGGGGTTCTACTTCTACAAATCATTAGTGGCAAAAGTGTCTCGATTTTATATGGTGAAAATGGTCGTCTGAGCCTTCTTGAATATGTAAGTTTCTTCAACACTTATTGAGTAATAGGCTATGATAGCAATATAAGTTAGCAATTAAATTAGTTGAAAATTGCCAATTGACAACATTTCAAGCATATGAGCTGTGGAAAGATGGCAAAGGTGACGAGTTTATGGATTCATCCCTCAACGATACAGATTCCTATTGTAAACTAATAAGATGCTTGCATATAGCTTTACTGTGTGTCCAGGAAATTTCGATTGATAGACCATCTATGTTGGAAGTTTCTTGGATGCTAAAAAATGAAGCAGCAAATCTAAATATTCCAAAGAAACCTGGTTTCTCAAAAAAGACAGATGAAATTGTGCGATAGGAATGTACAACGTCCAACTTAGAAATTGGTTCAGTGAATGATACAACAATTTCAGTTTTAGAGGCTAGATAATTTCAAACTTTTTGTAATAATTTGTGTGCGGTGATTTCTTAAGATTTGTACAAATAAAATTGTACTATTTCATTTTAAAAGAAAATGGAAATATGTTGTGATCATGTTATCATGAACACATGTTGCCCATTAAAAGACCTTGAATTTCCGTCCGGTTTAAGTATTGATCAAGAGTACTTGACTTTGTGGTTGAACTTTTAATGTAAAGCTCCTTTCTAGCGTTTTATTCAAATGGATCTACACAGATCAAATATTTGTAAATCAAATCTATGCTTGTGTTTTGCATTGTAGATGTTGTTATAATAAGAAGTGGTTTGTTGGGTATGTATGATGTAATATTATTTCAATAAAGAAAAACTGAAAGAGCAAATAGCCAAGAATCAAAAGAATCAAACAATTGGAAAACCTATGTTGTTTATGAAAGCAGTATTCTATAATTAACCACTCATAATACTACATCATTTTTGTGATGAGTAGATTATAAGCACAACCATACAAGCTTTGGATTAATGCTCGAACTCAAATAAAAAGAACAAATTCTTTTTTCTTTGGTTGTCAAATCTTAGGAAAGAAATAATATTCTGTTAGACACTTGTACAGGTTACTTTATAATTAGTTATGCGTATTAATTAATTTAATTTCTACAAAATGTTGGACTCCAAATATATAGATAATTTTTCAAATCGACGATCAGAATAATCAAAATCAATAACATATTTATTGAAACATTACACTAAATTCGAGGTTTAGAGGAGGGATGACTTGCTCAGAACCTCTAGGGCACATTTGCTCACCACGAAGTATAGTGGATTTGGAAAAAAAAAAATTTCCTATTCCACTATATCAAGCGTTTGGTGCCACCTAAAAATGGGAATGGAGCCCAAAGTGGGATTTCAAGTCCTACTAATTTTGGTAGGAAGAGTGATTTCATTTCTATTTTCCTAGTTAATTTTTTTTAAAAATTTTTTATTCATAAAAATTTTAACATTTTTTTTATAAATTAAATGTATTTATTTAAAATAATTTTATGGAGTTTATAATTTTAATATTAATTAAAAATAAATTAATTTAGTCAAATTCAATTTAATCTCAATTACACCAAACACGGTATAGTGTTATCCAATCCAGTCATATCTCATTCTATTCCATCTAATCACATCCTATCCTATCTAATCTCACGCACCAAACGAGACATTTACACATTGGGGTTCCTTTTTATATAGCACTAAAAAATTGGAGACTTGTTTCATTAGCACAAAAGAACTTAAATGAGTTTTAATAGTACTATTTCATTATTCATAAATTTTAATGATAAAATTACCCTTATTTTCAAAAGATCTTGGAAAACAAAATTACCTCAACTCCTATTGATTGAAAAGTGACTTTAATAAAGATGTGTGTCATGCTAGATGCTATGGCTCTATAGTCTCTGCTTTTGTTTAAGAATGAGTGTCACATAATCTTGTTTCATCTTAGCATGTCTCATAGTCTCTTTTTTTGTGACTTCAAGGTGTTGTGACATACTTTGTTTTTGTGAACAAAAACATTGCATTTTTTTTTTGTTAAAAAAATAGAGCTTGTGAACTAATCAACATTGAACTAATTGTAAACTAATAGGAATCCAGTTTGCGATAGCAGAGGAACAAGAAACAACAAAGGAAGAGGAATTTGGCAATTCATGAAGGCATTGAATGTCATGCCTTCTCGAACTAGTAGTTTGCTTAGGTGTTGCATTCAACGCCATCACGAACCGTCAGTTTCTTGCTTCTTCTTTTTTTTTTTTTTTTCTGGGTTTCTGGTTCTATCCCAACATCATCAACCATGTTTGTTTTCTTTGCTTCTTTTTATGTAGCATATTCTAGCAACATATTCTCATAATATATTCTCATAAGAATATCATCAACCAAATATGTAATGAGAATATATTTCGGTTAAATTATTAATTTGTCTCTAAATTTCCCTCTCCTTTGTTTATTATCTTTATTCTTATAGTCCCATACAAAATTAAAAATAAAAATTGTTGGTTCTGCCAGTCATTGTTAACCACTTGCTCTAAGACCTATTGAGGAGTAGGTATTAACCATAATTAAGACTAATACACTAGTGGAGGCATATAGTCATCCTACTAATAAGGGCAGAGTACAGCACCCTTTAGCCAACCAGCGTGAATCTGTAAGTTTTAAAACATTTGATAATGGTATCGAACTGCAAATAGATCAAGGATGTCTTGGAACCTCAAGTTTCAACATCATGATACATTACTATTTGATAAATTAGATGACATGCAATTAACAAAGGGAAATTAAATAGTCCCTTTCCTACCACAACAGAGCTTTCCATGAGTTTTCCTTTCCAACAGGGGTCTTTATCCAGGCCAACTTGCTAAGACTTAAACATTGTTGACTTGTAATACTTGTAAGTGGTCCTTATCCTGACCAACTTGCTAAGACTTAACTATTGTTGACTTGTAATACTTGTACTAACACCCACCCACTGCAAGAAAAATGCTTATTAATCACGGGTAATGCCCGTGCTAGATGTCTAACTAGCACGGACAAAGCACGGGCAAACGTATGTGATGTATAAAGGTGTGATGGTAAACAACGCGATTAGAGTACGAGCAAAAGCCCGTGCTAAAAATATTAACGAGTACGAGCAAAACCCGTGCTAAAAAAATAATAGGAACGGTTATTGTTTGAACTAAATAAATTCATTACTATGAAAGATATCTGTAATAGTTATTATTTTGTTTAAAACTAATTTTGCCCCTAATTAATAAATTATAATACTTATTGTTGAGTAACATATTTATTTCTTTAATATAAATTTGTTAATATAGGTAAGGAATCAAGTAACACTTTAACAATAATTTGGAATATATATAAAGCTAATAAAATTTCCAAAACATTCATATAATATTAAAGGTGATAAAATTCAAAACAATATAAATTCTAAATATTCATATGTAATAGTAGCAAATCCTAATACAAAATACTAACTCCTAAAAATTATCTCCATCCTAATTATGTGTCATCACATAAAAAACTATATTAAGTCCTAATCTGTAATGTACTTTGTTCGCCAAGCAGTGTAGGTGCCTCTAGTTCCAATTCGAGGATTCATCTTTTGCTCTCCAAATACGTCACTTATATAAGGAGAATCTGAACTAATTGTTATAAAAGTGTTTCTTCAGTAGTATTCTCATCACAATTCGCAAGATCTGATCCCATCTGTCAAAACAAGATAGAACAAGAAATACAAACACAATAAATCAGTACGACACATTGATGACTAGAACCATAAATTATTCAATTGGAGTTTAAAAATATGAAAGAAACGAAAATGAGAACATAAAAAGGAAATAAAAGAACTATTTCCACAACAACAAAAGTTTAAATAGATACTTTGGTCAACAAGATATATCAAACCACATAAATTTGTTTTTCTTACCCCAACCCTTCGTGTTGACCAGGAGCCAAAACAGATGCATCATAACTCTTACTTAGGGAAAAATCACACCAATCACAATCTCCACATATAGCAGAAAAATCAAATAAACAAATTCTTATGAACAAACAAACTACAAACATCAAAACAACAAAAAGAAGGGAGATGAATTAGTTCTGCAATCATAATATGAATTGGTTTTGGCACATTCCTCATCGGCATTTTGTCGAACACCTGGAGACACGAAAGACCAAACACAAAAGGAAGACGAAAAAACTGAATCAAAACCAATCGAGATCGGAAATGGGGAACCTGATTCATTTCCCTTCTTTTTGTTCATTCACCTGTGAGAATGAAAACGCGTAAGTTCAGAGACTGAGTCGACAGTGAGCTAACTCAGTCATGAACTCGTAGATTCAACAATAAACAGCTTTGTTTTTGTGTGTGTTCGAGAGACGAGTGAGGACAGAAAGCTGACTCGGTCATGGAGGTTCAAGCGGCGGCAACCATGGAGGCTTGACAACAGCTACTGGTCTGGCTCTGGCCATGGAGATGAAAGAGAGAGGAGTTGGGGCCGACGGCCATAGAGGATGAGAGAGCTGCTTGTTCGGCGACAACTATGGAGGTTGCGACTTGGAGAAGATGAAGATCGGCGGCCATGGAGGATGTGATTTCAGGTCCGGTGGTGGCTTGCAGAAGATGAAGGTCGAGAACCAAAAAATCTATAAGTGAGAGGCACTCATATTTGAGAGTTGTGAGCAAAAATGAGATGGGCGGGAAGAAAAAAATCAATGAAAATTTTTCCCTCCTTAAATTTTGTATACTAAAATATTTATCACGGACAAATTTCGTACTCTCTAATTGCCATCAAATATCTATCACGGGTCATCAAAAGCCCGTGATAAAATTTTTAAATAAACATATTCAGCACGGGCTTTTAAAAGCCTGTGCTAGAAAATATTTTTTAATACAGATCATTTGAATCCGTGCTAATTATACTGTACTAATAAATAGAATTTATTGTAATGACCGTGTACGAAAAATTGGAATTTTATATTTCTAGCAATTAAAATTTATTACGAAAAGTGGGTGGTGAATAGAAAGTTCATCTCTAATATATGATCACTGTTCTTAATTGTCAATAATAATAATAAATAAATAAATAAGTTATAGGTCTTAGTAATGACAAATCATGTGCTATATGATGCGCCAAAAAATCAAGTGAATAATTCAGGGACGGTATTGAGGTGGTTCAAGACAAGTTATGTCAATTTAGTATCCTTGTTAAAGATAAAGTTGGTGTTACCGCTCGTTGTTACTACTTCAGCAGTCTCTAATTCAGCCTCAGCTTCAGCATTAGGAAAGATAGAGTTGTCCGCATCTAATAGTCATTTGATTAATTGTAAGAAGATCTCATCAAAATCAGTACCAGAATTAAGATTGTGATTGTTGATCAAGAAGTTAGTTATATGACTAACTTAACTAACTTCTTTAGCTCTGTCGGAGACTCTAGAGCATTCTTTTCAAGTATTATTAGATTATATGTACATCCAGATTCATTGTATACTGATCTTTAATGACAACAAAAAGATCATGACATAAATGTGATTGCTCTATTTTATTCTCTAGAAAATTTTTATGACTTCATATTTTGTACTACATTAAATGTCCTTAATGTTAGTTCTTCGATCCATTGAACAATGTGAGGCTCCGAGCTCCTAGGTCAATGCGTGTGCCACAGCCATAAAAATTTTTGATAAACATAGAAGTTATAAATTATTTGTCTCTAAATTTCCCTCTCCTTCGTTAATTATCTTTATTGTTGTTGTCTTATACAAAATTAAAAATAAAATTTGGTGGTTCTGCCTGTCATTGTTAACCACTTGCTCTAGACCTGTTGAGTATGGTATTAATCATAATTAAGACTAATACGCTAGTGGAGGCATATAGTCATCCTACTAATAAGCACAGAGTATAGCACCCCTTTAGCCAACCAACGTGAATCTGTAAGTTTTAAAACCTTTGATAATGGTCTCGACTGCAAATAGACCAAGAATGTCTTGGAACCTCAAGTTTCGACATAATGATACATTACTAGTTGATAAATTAGATGAGATGCAATTAACAAAGGAAATTAAATAATCCCTTTCCTGCCACAAGAGAGCTTTCCATGAGTTTTCCTTTCCAACATGGGTCTTTATCCAGACCAACGTGCTAAGACTTAAATATTGTTGACTTGTAATACCAGTAAGTGGCCGTTATCAAGACCAACGTGCTAAGACTAAAATATTGTTGACTTGTAATACCGGTAAGTGGTCGTTATCCAGACCAACGTGCTAAGACTTAAATATTGTTGACTTGTAATAATTGTACGTAATACCCACCGTGTATGAAAGGTTGGAATTTTATATTTCTAGTAATTAAAATTTATTACGAAAAGTGGATAGTGAATAGAAAGTTCATCTCAAATATATGATCACTGCTCTTATTTGTCAATAATAATAATAATAATATAGGTTTTTATATTTTAATCAAGTTTTTATGCTAGCATTTCCTCAAACATCTCTATTTAAAACCATCAAACACTTATATTCTTCAAAACCCCTTCCATAATACCAATGCGTAGTGTTGTCATGGTGATCCTTATGGATTTGCTAATAATTTATTTTGTTTTCTTGAAGACGAATGCTTAGTGCTCATGAATCCACAAGTTAGTGAGGCAATTTACAGATCGCTACTTATTCAAGCTTGTTCAACACTTCGTGGGGAACTCATATGTTCATTATAAGTCCTACACAATTTACAAATAACCTTAATGTAAAAATCATTATTAAAAGTCAAGCGTGTTCAACACTTTTTATGAACTTATATTCGCTTATTATTTTCAGTTAGGATTTGAGTTTGTTATAATGTCTTAATCTTCAAATATACAAAATGAATATTACGTAAGTCCCCATAGCCTATCTTCAAAAGCAGGTCAAGATTGGTTAAAGTGGATCCTAAACTCACGTGGGACCTATGTGTATGTAATCCTATCAAATTGCAAGACAATCAGTGGTTTAAAAAAATTAAAAAAATTAAATATTATTAATTATTAAATTAAATACGTGTAAAATTAATTTAATATACCATACTAAAAAAACAATTGAATATATTTTATTAATAATATTTAAAAAGTTAATATTTTTAAAATTATTTAAAAATAAATATTATGAATTTATAACTAAGTTTTTATTATTTATTTATTTTATTAATTATTTATGTTAAGTATATTTAAAAATTAATTTAATATATTTTATTAAAAATATTTAAAAATAATATTATTTATTATCAATTAAAAATCAAGTTTTACTTTATTTATAATTACCCTTTTATTTATTTTATTAATTATTTATAATTTAACTATTAAATATATTTAAAACTTACTACAGTTATATTACAAAAAAATTAATATTACACATCTTATTAATTTAATTTAATACTAAACTAATTAATCTCCAGATATTTATAAAATATAATTTTTTTTTTGTTAAATTCTATAATATACTCAATAAAAAATATATTATCTTTTTACAACTATATCAAACCTGAAGATAAATAGATAACCTTAATTCGCCCGTGTTATTATGCGTGGTCACATTTACCTATAAAACCTAAGATCTAAGAGTGCTATAACAATTGAGAGTTCTCAAATTTCGAGATTCACTGGAGAGAGGCTTCCAATTGCTGCAATCCTTAAAAAAAAAAAAAAGTGTGCTTCTTTCCCCAATGATGTCCGAAGTGATTAGCACAGTATTCTTCCAAATTTTCCTCCTCTCTCTACAACTGCGCCCTACGATATCACAAACGTTGATCAGAGCCGGCTATTACTGGTCAACACCACAAGACTTCCCGGTTTCGCGCATCGATTCTACTCTCTTTACTCACCTTATTTGTGGTTTTGCTTATCTAAATTCCACTTCCTACGAGCTCAATGTATTACCTGATGATGAAAAATACATCTCCACCTTCACAGAAATTGTGAAAAAAAAGAACCCATCAGTCACCACACTTCTAACCATCGGAGGTCCAGATGCAAACGATTCAGGCTATTCCTCAATGGTAAGCAATTCTTTTTATAGGAAATCTTTTATCGACTCCTCGATAACAACAGCGAGGCGATATGGCTTTGAAGGTCTAGACTTTTACTGGTTAAGTCCAGAGACAGCCTCGGAGATGACCAATCTGGCTATTCTCTTTGAAGAATGGCGAGTTGCAATCAATTCAGAGGCAAGAAACTCTAGCAAGTCACAACTGATCTTGACAGTGGATCTGGATTTTCCAGAATCATATCCAGAATTATTCCCTATAGACACGGTGCAACAATACGTAGACTGGAGTCATGTTCTAACCTTTGACTACTCCACTCCTGGGACAACAAACTTTACAGCTCCTCCTTCAGCTTTGTATGATCCTACTAATGGTGACAATACTGATAATAGTGTTAGGGGGTGGATTGATGCAGGATTACCAGCAAATAAGTTGGTTATGTGTTTGCCTTACCATGGCTATGCATGGAAGCTTGTGAACTCCTCGATTAATGGTGTTGGTGCACCGGCAACTGGACCAGCTATTGAAGCAGCCAGGACAGATGATGGATTCATGACATATTCCGAAATCAAGAATTACCTTCAAGATTACGAATCAAATATTACGTATAATTCAACTTATGTGGTGAATTATTGCACAGTGGGGACAGTTTGGATTGGTTTTGATGATGTTGATGCTATTCGGGCTAAGGTTTCTTATGCCAAGGAGAAGAGGCTACTTGGTTATCATGTCTGGCAAGTTTCCTATGACGATAATTGGGTGCTTTCTCAGGCTGCAGGTTAGCAAATCTTTATTCACTCATGCAATCTAATTCTTATCCCATGCATATTGATTCACAAATTACTAAAATTCATATTAATTTTTCAGCTCAGCCTCCAGCACAAAAGAAGAACGATAGTATTACTCCAGCTCAGGCTCCGACACAAGAAGAAAATAAGAATAAGCAACCATATCTATTCTTAGTAATCATTTTGCCTGCAACTGCAGCCGTTGTGCTCCTGCTAGGCTTTTTGATATATTTCAAGTGGATGAGAAAGCTGAAATCAAAAGGTAATTGCCAATAAAATACCATTTGTAAGTGGGAGAAGTTTAATTTGAAGATATACGGTCAAGCTAAACAGAGTAACTCTGTGTTGAAATAGCGTGTAAATAAATAGTATCCATGTACAGATTATAATTGACTTGATAGATAAACGTTTTCTCTCATTTTCTCCTATGATGGAAGCTCAAGTTTCAGAGTTTTTCTCTGAAAAGTTTTGTCACGTAGTTTAGTTGTTGTGTCAAATTCTCCACAAGACAACTATCCAATTTTTATTATAGCAAACCAAAATGTTAGCCAAACTTTTATGTTTCTTTATTGATAGGAAGTGTGGATTCTGTTGAAGAATCAAGGAGCCAAGTAAATAATGCAGCAGCAGCGGCTGGGGATTTTCATGGCAATGCTCCAAATCTGGTATTATATAGTTTGGCTGACATTGAGGCTGCAACAGACAACTTTTCAATTGAAAATAAGCTTGGTGAGGGTGGATATGGTCCCGTTTATAAGGTAATTATGTTTCTCTTGGGATATGCTAAAGATTTACAAAAATGAGATCAAGTATATACGATTGTATAATTTTCAGGCTATATTACAAGATGGACAAGAAGTAGCAGTAAAGAAACTTTCAAAAACATCTACACAAGGATTTGAGGAGTTTAATAATGAAGTTACGCTAACAGCAAAGCTCCAACATATAAATCTTGTTCGGCTTTTGGGTTTTTGCATTGATAGGGAAGAACATATGCTAGTTTATGAGTATATGCCGAACAAAAGTTTAGACCGGTACCTATTTGGTTAGTTTTTCTTTCCTATTTCTTTTTATTTGTGTTTACGATTTTGGTTATAACAGATACATTATAAATATTGATTACTGTGCCACTAGAGCTCTCTAATTTATTTGACTTTATGTATTGTGTGATCATTTTTATCAATTTGTAATTTTCTACTTTGTTGACAATTGATCAATTATTTGATGCAGACCCTATTAAAAAATATAACTTGGATTGGAAAAAACGCATTGATATCATTGAAGGGATTTGTCAAGGACTTTTATATCTCCAAGAATATTCAAGATTGACAATCATTCATAGAGATTTGAAAGCTAGTAATATTTTATTAGATAAACATATGAAGGCTAAGATATCAGATTTTGGTATGGCTAAAATTTTTACCAAAGAAGGTCTTGAAGAGAATACGGGTCGAATTGTTGGAACATAGTAAGTATATTTCCTCTTCTTGTTTTTAAATTCTGATCAAGTCCTTATTAGTTATGCATATATGCATTGATCCATTTGTTCATAATCATATATATGATCAACAGTGGATATGCTCCTCCTGAATATATTAGACAAGGCCAATACTCGACAAAGTTTGATGTTTATAGTTTTGGGGTTCTACTTCTACAAATCATTAGTGGCAAAAGTGTCTCGATTTTATATGGTGAAAATGGTCGTCTGAGCCTTCTTGAATATGTAAGTTTCTTCAACACTTATTGAGTAATAGGCTATGATAGCAATATAAGTTAGCAATTAAATTAGGTGAAAATTGCCAATTGACAACATTTCAGGCATATGAGCTGTGGAAAGATGGCAAAGGTGACGAGTTTATGGATTCATCCCTTGATGATACAGATTCCTGTTGTAAACTACTAAGATGCTTGCATATAGCTTTACTGTGTGTCCAGGAAATTTCGATTGATAGACCATCTATGTTGGAAGTTTCTTGGATGCTGAAAAATGAAGCAACAGATCTAAATATTCCAAAGAAACCTGGTTTCTCAAAAAAGACAGATGAAATTGTGCGATATGAATGTACAACGTCCAACTTAGAAATTGGTTCAGTGAATGATACAACAAGTTCAATTTTAGAGGCTAGATAATTTCAAACTTTTTGTAATAATTTGTGTGCGGTGATTTCTTAAGATTTGTACAAATAAAATTGTACTATTTCATTTTAAAAGAAAATGGAAATATGTTGTGATCATGTTATCATGAACACATGTTGCCCATTAAAAGACCTTGAATTTCCGTCCGGTTTAAGTATTGATCAAGAGTACTTGACTCTGTGGTTGAACTTTTAATGTAAAGCTACTTTCTAGCGTTTTATTCAAATGGATCTACACAGATCAAATATTTGTAAATCAAATCTATGCTTGTGTTTTGCATTATAGATGTTGTTACAATAAGAAGTGGTTTGTTGAGTATGTATGATGTAATATTATTTCAATAAAGAAAAACCGAAATAGCAAATAGCCAAGAATCAAAAGAATCAAAAAATTGGAAAACCTATGTTGTTTATGAAAGCAGTATTCTATAATTAACCACTCATAATACTACATCATTTTTGTGATGAGTAGATTATAAGCACAACCATACAAGCTCTGGATTAATGCTCGAACTCAAATAAAAAGAACAAATTCTTTTTTCTTTGGTTGTCAAATCTTAGGAAAGAAATAATATTCTGTTAGACACTTGTACAGGTTACTTTATAATTAGTTATGCGTATTAATTAATTTAATTTCTACAAAATGTTGGACTCCAAATATATAGATAATTTTTCAAATCGACGCTCCGAATAATCAAAATCAATAACATATTTATTGAAACATTACACTAAATTCGAGGTTTATAGGAGGGATGACTTGCTCAGAACCTCTAGGGCACATTTGGTCACCACGAAGTATAATGGATTTGGAAAAAAAAAATTTCCTATTCCGCTATATCAAGCGTCTGGTGCCACCTAAAAATGGGAATGGAGCCCAAAGTGGGATTTCAAGTCCTACTAATTTTGGTAGGAAGAGTGATTTCATTTTTATTTTCCTAGTTAATTTTTTTTTAAAATTTTTTATTTATAAAAATTTTAACATTTTTTTATAAATTAAATGTATTTATTTAAAATAATTTTATGGAGTTTATAATTTTAATATTAATTAAAAATAAATTAATTTAGTCAAATTCAATTCAATCTCAATTACACCAAATATGGTATAGTGTTATCCAATCCAGTCATATCTCATTCTATTCCATCTAATCACATCCTATCCTATCTAATCTCACGCACCAAACGAGACCTTTACACATTAGGGTTCCTTTTTATATAGCACTAAAAAACTGGAGACTTGTTTCATTAGCACAAAAGAACTTAAATGAGTTTTAATAGTACTATTTCATTATTCATAAATTTTAATGATAAAATTACCCTTATTTTCAAAAGATCTCGGAAAACAAAATTACCTCAACTCCTATTGATTGAAAAGTGACTTTAATAAATATGTGTGTCATGCTAGATGCTATGGCTCTATAGTCTCTGCTTTTGTTTAAGAATGAGTGTCACATAATCTTGTTTCATCTTAGCATGTCTCATAGTCCCTTTTTTTGTGACTTCAAGATGTTGTGTCATACTTTGTTTTTGTGAACAAAAACATAGCATTTTTTTTTGTTCAAAAAATAGAGCTTGTGAACTAATCAACATTGAACTAATTGTAAACTAATAGGAATCCAGTTTGCGATAGCAGAGGAACAAGAAACAACAGAGGAAGAGGAATTTGGCAATTCATGAAGGCATTGAATGTCATGCCTTCCCGAACTAGTAGTTTGCTTAGGTGTTGCATTCAACGCCATCGCGAACCGTCAGTTTCTTGCTTCTTCATTTTTTTTTTCTGGGTTTCTGGTTCTATCCCAGCATCATCAACCATGTTTGTTTTCTTTGCTTCTTTTTATGTAGCATATTCTGGCAACATATTCTCATAATATATTCTCATAAGAATATCATCAACCGAAATATGTAATGAGAATATATTTCGGTTAAATTATTAATTTGTCTCTAAATTTCCCTCTCCTTTGTTTATTATCTTTATTCTTATAGTCCCATACAAAATTAAAAATAAAAATTGTTGGTTCTGCCAGTCATTGTTAACCACTTGCTCTAAGACCTATTGAGGAGTAGTTATTAACCATAATTAAGACTAATACACTAGTGGAGGCATATAGTCATCCTACTAATAAGGGCAGAGTACAGCACCATTTAGCCAACCAGCGTGAATCTGTAAGTTTTAAAACATTTGATAATGGTATCGAACTGCAAATAGATCAAGGATGTCTTGGAACCTCAAGTTTCAACATCATGATACATTACTAGTTGGTAAATTAGATGACAAGCAATTACCAAAGGGAAATTAAATAGTCCCTTTCCTACCACAACAGAGCTTTCCATGAGTTTTCCTTTCCAACAAGGGCCTTTGTCCAGGCCAACTTGCTAAGACTTAAATATTGTTGACTTGTAAAACTTGTAAGTGGTCCTTATCCAGACCAACTTGCTAAGACTTAAATATTGTTGACTTGTAATAATTGTACGTAATACGCACCGTGCACGAAAGGTTGAAATTTTATATTTCTAGTAATTAAAATTTATTACGAAAAGTGGGTAGTGATTAGAAAGTTCATCTCTAATATATGATCACTGCTCTTAATTGTCAATAATAATAAAAAATAAATAAATAAGTTATAGGTCTTAGTATTGCCAAATCATGTGCTATATGATGCCCCAAAAAATCAGGTGAATAATTCAGGGACGGTATTGAGGTGGTTCAAGACAAGTTATGTTGATTTAGTATCCCCGTTTAAGATAAAGTTGGTGTTACCGCTCTATGTTACTACTTCAGCAGTCTCTAATTCCGCCTCAGCTTCAGCATTAGGAAAGATAGAGCTGTCCGCATCTAATAGTCATTTGATTAATTGTAAGAAGATCTCATCAAAATCAGTACCAGAATTAAGATTGTGATTGATGATCAAGAAGTTAGTTATATGACCAACTTAACTAACTTCTTTAGCTCTGTCGGAGATTCTAGAGCATTCTTTTCAAGCATTATTAGATTATATGTACATCCAGATTCATTGTATACTGATTTTTAATGAAAACAGAAAGAGTCTTCTTCAAGCTCTCTGCTTCTCCGATACAGGTTTTTATATATTAATCTTCAAGTGTTCATTCTCGCATTTCCTCAAACATCTCTATTTAAAACCATCAAAACACTTATATTCTTCATAACCCCTTCAATAATACCAATGCGTTGTGTTGTCATGGTGATCCTTATGGATTTACTAATCATTTATTTAGTTTTCCGGAAGATGAATGCTTAGTACTGTTCATGAATCCACAAATTGGTGAGGCAATTTACATGTTGCCACTTATTCAAGCCTGTTTAACACTTTGTGGGGAACTCATATGTCCATTATAAGTGCTATCACAATTTACAAATAACCTTGAATGTAAAAATCACCACTAGAAATCAAGCGTGTTCAACACTTTTTGTGAACTCATATTCGTTTATTATTTTTAGTTAGGATTTGAGTTTGATGTCATGTCTTATCGTTCAAATATACAAAATGGATATTACATAATTCCCCATAGCCTTATCTTAAAAAGCAAACCAAGATTGGTTAAAGCGAATTCCAAACTCACCCATGCATAACCCTGTCAAAGCAAGATAATGTTTAAAAAAAAAAAAAAATTAAATACTATTAATGATTAAATTAAATATATCTAAAATTAATTTAATATATTTTAGTAATAATATTTGAAAAAGTTAATGTTTTTAAAATTAATTAAAAATAAATATTATGAATTTATAACTAAGTTTTTATTATTTATTTATTTTATTAATTATTTATGTTAAGTATATTTAAAAATTAATTTAAATAATATTATTTATTATCAATTAAAAATCAAGTATTACTTTATTTATAATTGCCCTTTTATTTTTTTTTAGTTAAATTATTAAAAATTAATATTATACATCTTATCAATTTAATTTAATACTAAGCTAATTAATCTCAAGATGTTTATAAAATATAATTACTTTTTTTTTTATTAAATCTTATAATATACTTAATAAAAAATATATTATTTTTAGTATAATCACAGCTACATCAAACATGAAGATAAATAGATAACCTTAATTAGTACGTGTTATTATCTCTTGTCACATTTACCTATAAAACCTGAGATGTATGAGTGCTATAACAATTGAGAGTTCTCAAATTTCGAGATTCACTAGAGAGAGGCTTTCAACTGCAGCTGTTCTAAAAAAGTGTATTCTTCCAAATTTTCCTTCTCTCTCTGCAAATTTTCCCTACGAAATCACAAACATGGGTCAGAGCCGGCTATTACTGGACAACACCAGAAGTGTTCCCAGTTTCGCGCATCAATTCTGCTCTCTTTACTCACCTTATTTGTGGTTTTGCTTATCTAAATTCCAGTTCCTACGAGCTCTATGTATCACCTGATGATGAAAAATACATCTCCAACTTCACAGAAATTGTGAGAAAAAAGAACCCATCAGTCACCACACTTCTAAAATTTCATGAATATACAAGTTTGTAAGGCAATTTACTTACTGCTACTTATTCAAGCTTGTTCAACACTTTGTGGGGAACTCATATGTCCATTTAAAGTCCTATCACAATTTACAAATAACCTTGAATGTAAAAATCACCACTAAAAGTCAAGCGAGTTCAACACTTTTCGTGAACGCACGTTCACTTATTACTTTTAGTTAGTATTTGAGTTTGATATCATGTCTAATCGTTCAAATATACAAAATGGATATTACATGATTCCCTACAACTTTATCTTAAAAAGCAGCTCAAGATTGGTTAAAGTGAATCCTAAGCTACATGGGACCCATGTGTAATCCTGTCAAAGTAAGACAATGCTTTCAAAAAATTAAATATTATTAATTATTAAATTCAACATATCTAAAATTAATTTAATATATTTTATTAATAACATTTGAAAAAGTAAATAATTTTAAAATTAATTAAAAATAAATGTAATGAATTGATGACCAAGTTTTTATTATTTATTTATTTTATTAATTATTTACGTTAAAGTATATTTAAAAATTAATTTAATATATTTTATTATAAATATTCAAAAAATATTATTTATTGTCAATTAAAAATCAAGCATTACTTTATTTATAATTACCCTTTTATTTATTTTTTTAGTTATTTGTAATTTAACTATTAAATATATTTAAAACTTCATATAGTACATATAATTAAATAATTTATATCATACATCTTATCAATTTAATTTAATACTAAACTAATTAAACTCAAGATAATTATACAATATAATTACTCTTTGTTTTTATTAAATCCTATAATATACTCAATAAAAAATATATTATTTTTAGCATAATCACAACTACATCAAACATGATGATAAATAGATAACATTAATTGCTACGTGTTATTATGGGCCGTCACATTTGACTATAAAGCATAAGATGTATGAGTGAAAGTGTGCTATAACAATTGAGAGTTCTCAAATTTCGAGATTCACTGGAGAGAGGCTTCCAATTGCTGCAATCCTTAAAAAAAAAAAAAAAGTGTGCTTCTTTCCCCAATGATGTCCGAAGTGATTAGCACAGTATTCTTCCAAATTTTCCTCCTCTCTCTACAACTGCGCCCTACGATATCACAAACGTGGATCAGAGCCGGCTATTACTGGTCAACACCACAAGACTTCCCGGTTTCGCGCATCGATTCTACTCTCTTTACTCACCTTATTTGTGGTTTTGCTTATCTAAATTCCACTTCCTACGAGCTCTATGTATCACCTGATGATGAAAAATACATCTCCAACTTCACAGAAATTGTGAAAAAAAAGAACCCATCAGTCACCACACTTCTAACCATCGGAGGTCCAGATGCAAACGATTCAGGCTATTCCTCAATGGTAAGCAATTCTTTTTATAGGAAATCTTTTATCGACTCCTCGATAACAACAGCGAGGCGATATGGCTTTGAAGGTCTAGACTTTTACTGGTTAAGTCCAGAGACAGCCTCGGAGATGACCAATCTGGCTATTCTCTTTGAAGAATGGCGAGTTGCAATCAATTCAGAGGCAAGAAACTCTAGCAAGTCACAACTGATCTTGACAGTGGATCTGGATTTTCCAGAATCATATCCAGAATTATTCCCTATAGACACGGTGCAACAATACGTAGACTGGAGTCATGTTCTAACCTTTGACTACTCCACTCCTGGGACAACAAACTTTACAGCTCCTCCTTCAGCTTTGTATGATCCTACTAATGGTGACAATACTGATAATAGTGTTAGGGGGTGGATTGATGCAGGATTACCAGCAAATAAGTTGGTTATGTGTTTGCCTTACCATGGCTATGCATGGAAGCTTGTGAACTCCTCGATTAATGGTGTTGGTGCACCGGCAACTGGACCAGCTATTGAAGCAGCCAGGACAGATGATGGATTCATGACATATTCCGAAATCAAGAATTACCTTCAAGATTACGAATCAAATATTACGTATAATTCAACTTATGTGGTGAATTATTGCACAGTGGGGACAGTTTGGATTGGTTTTGATGATGTTGATGCTATTCGGGCTAAGGTTTCTTATGCCAAGGAGAAGAGGCTACTTGGTTATCATGTCTGGCAAGTTTCCTATGACGATAATTGGGTGCTTTCTCAGGCTGCAGGTTAGCAAATCTTTATTCACTCATGCAATCTAATTCTTATCCCATGCATATTGATTCACAAATTACTAAAATTCATATTAATTTTTCAGCTCAGGAGAATGCTATTATTTCTCCTGCTCACCCTCCAGCACAAAAGGAGTCTCCAGCTCAGCCCCCAGCACAAGACGATAATAAGAATAAGCAGCCATATCTACTCTTGGTAATTATTTTTCCTGCAACTGCAGCTGTTATGCTCCTGCTTGGCTTTTGATATATTTCAGGTAGATGAGAAAGCTGAAATCAAAAGGTAATTACCAATAAAATACCTGTATTTTATTTGTAAGTGGGAGACGTTTGAAGATATATAGTCAAGCTGAACATAGTAACTTTGTGTTGGAATAGCGTGTATATAAATAGTCTCCTTGTACAGATTATAATTGACTTGATAGTTAAACATTTTCTCTCATTTTCTCCTATGATGGAAGCTCAAGTTTCAGAGTTTTTCTCTGAAAAGTTTTGTCTTGTAGTTTAGTTGTTGTGTCAAACTCTTCTGAAGACAACTATCCAATTTTTATTATAGCCAAATAAAATGTTATCCAAACTTTTATATTTCTTTATTGATAGGCAGTGTGGATTCTGTTGAAGAATCAAGGAGCCAAGTAAAAAATGCAGCAGCGGCGGCTGGGGATTTTAATGGCAATGCTCCAAATCTGGTATTATATAGTTTGACTGACAATGAGGCTGCAACAGACAACTTTTCAATTGAAAGTAGGAGAAATTTCATTTTAGTTCCTGAGATGTTTAAAAATATCAAAATTTTAAACATATTTTGAAAATAGCTCTTTTAAACCCTAATTTTTCTAAAACTCTTCAAAATAGTTCAAATCGTCGATCAATTAACAGTCAAACCAAACAAAAAATTAAAAGACTTAATTACCCTTAACACTCAAAATGACCGTTTTGCCCTTAATAAAATCAAAATATTACATATTTTTTTAACCAATAAAAAGTTGACACATTGACTATTATATTTTTAAATGATTATTATTATTTTTTAAATTAAACAATAATTAAAAAAAATAAAAACCCAAAAAATGAAAACCAGATCAGCATCCATCAAACTCATATCTCTCTCCTCCATCTTGCGTTCCCTTACTGTCTGCTTCCGGCGTCGCCTCCATTACCGTCGACGAGCCCAACAACCACTGTCGAGAACCCATAAGCTGCAACAACCTCCATCTCTCTATTTCTCCCATTCCGCCAAAGGCATTTCATTTAAATGTCTAACGCTTTGCTGAGCAAGTAAAAGGGCATTCCACTAGGACTCTTGGTTCACCAAAAAGGAAGAGATGAAATATTATTATTGATAATCTGATATGGTTCCCTTATCTGCTTGAATAGGTGCTCATGTTTCGCCTTCATTATCATTATTAACAATTCTTGTATTAGTAAATGCCATCTTCCCAAAAGGTTTAGTTTCTTATTACATACATAACTAGCAAAATGCAAATGTAAAATGTAAAATCCAATTTTGGCAATACAATTATAGCACACAAATGAAAAAGGAGTATGATTAATTGTAAGCTAGCACAGATGAGAGAGAATTTAGTAGAATGTAAAGACCATTAGCATAAAATACTAAAAAAATAACCATCAGGAGAACACGACATTCTTAAGAGATGAAGTAAGCTCACCTTTCAAGCTGAAGTTGAACACCGTCCTTCCTCCTAACACTGTAAAATTAAAATCTTTCAAATCTCCCAAGAAGGCATTTTTATTGGTAAATGAAACATCATGATTCGATTACTCCACCAAAAGGGTATTATAGATCATACAGATGAACTTACTTTCCAGAAAATTGCTGAGTGTTCCATGCATCATGATTTCCCAAAATAATTGCTTACAAAATTCAAGATCTGCTATGCTTTGAACTAGTTCAACATTCTCATTACCAAAATCACCTAAAAAACACAGGTTAGGAGACAAGAAACAATGAAAATAAGAATGAGATAAAGAGGATTAGGAAAGCAAGAAAAGCATCTAACTCTATAACTAGACCATGGCTGCATCCAAACAGTTTTTTGTTTCATTAGAATGGATACGTTCAAAATGAGTTAAGTTTGTCCAAGGAGTGTGTAAAAGTAAGGTCTAGCACGAACACAGTTTCCATAAACGTGTTTGTGCTACTTGGCTCGCCAGTTAGGTTAGGTGGAAGGAGAGTGAATGCACTGGAAATAAAATAAAAGCAGGCCAGCTAATGACATGAGGTGGGTAAACAACAAGAGAGAAGAAAACATGCCTGCAAATAGCACCAAGTCTGGCTCCATTTTCACATAAACTCAATTAGATAGGTAGCGGACATCTGTTTGCAAAACTTTGACTGAAAAGATTAAGAAAAAGTTAATACATAAGCCTAAAACATTTACTCAAAGGGAAAATCTTACACACTTCAATTTTGCAACTAAAAATGAAGCGAATTTACCAGCTTTCATGATTTGCTTTCATGACCGCTCTAATGCATATTGAATGAGAAAAAATTTTAGAATTTTAAGTTTTGGTGGTCGATTGAGTGATAGACTATTGAACAAGCAATGATCATAAACATTGAACCGAACAAAACAATACTCAACACTAACAAGCCTCAGCACTTGCTAGGCTGAATTTCAATCAATAAAATTTCAATCAATCAAACACAAACCAAATTTACAATCTCCGACAACAATACTCGAAATGCTGTTTTATATTTCTCTCATGCTTCAAACTACCTGCCTCCACTTTTCGAAAACATAATTTCACATGCATCAAAATCATTCAAAATCTTCCAATTTCTAAAATCATAGCCACAACATAATCAACATCATCAACAAATAACAATGCATCAAACGGGCAAAGCAACAGCCTGCCAAACTGATAACATGTCGCGAAATCGAATAAGCAGTCATGAAATATCCAAATTCAACTACCTCAAGACTCATTAACACTTCAAAATGCCAATTCAACAACATAGAGCAGACCAGAGTTTGATTCAATATACAATAAACATAAACATGAAAAAAAAAAAAAAAAAAAAAAACGACACAAAACATCATTAAATTCCAGAAAAACAAAAGTGGAAGTAAGTGCTTTGGTGTCTTCTTGCAAATCCCAATCGTCATCCTTTGAAAAAAAAAATGAAAAAAAAAATAAAAATTGCAACTTTACATGAAAACAAAAATACTAATACATAAAATTGTAAACCCAGATAGGGAAAGAGGCAAAAAAAATTAACGACGTCTCCGACAACGGCGATTCGTACGGCGGTTGTACGTTTTGGGTGAGGCTGAGAGAAACCAGAGAGCGAGCGCGTGGTTCAACGCGCCTGTCATTCACTTTTCTACTTATTTATCTTTTATTGTGAAGTCGTATCGTGCACGCGCAACGGTTGTATTGCTATCTAGTAACCGAAGTCAAAGGTTTACTTTTGTTGTGATGATGCTCCTTCAGTTATCAATGGCTGCAAACTTGGTTTTCTAAATTATAAATTTAATTTCAAAATTTATAGACAATCTGTATATTGATCGGACTAGATTTTTGTTGTTGTAAGTTTTATTACAAATTACATTGCAATTCAGGAACCTCTATATGAAATCTTCTAGACCTTCCCTTAATTTTGGTTCTGGCAGCAAATTAACAAAGCCTATGAAAATATAAACTATATATAGATTATGACCATATGAATCAATTAACAATTATCTACTGCAGACTAAGATTTATTATTTTTATATTTTAATAGATATCTAACATTTGCAATTAATCAAAGTTCTATGTTATCTACTATCATATATATGCATTAAATGATAAAAACAGTAAAATAGTTGTTAATTACTATCTACACTGGTGGACCGGAAATAGTCAAATGCAGTCAAGTATGAATGACTTACTAAATGATAACTTTAATTTGATTCTACACATAGAGCCACGGATTTTGCTATTTCTCTGAGATTGAAGCAAAACACCCACTAAATCGTCCATTTGATTTTCTGTTCTAGTTTGACATTTGATCATCCGCAATTCCTGCTCAAAACCCATCAATTTCTCTAACTTTTGCATTAAAACTCTTGAAAAATATTTGTCACATATTAACATTGTGAATAATAGATCATCGTCATCATCATCATCATTATTAACAACCAAACATGTGTACACTTTATATTATCTTTGTGTTAGTTTGCGTTTTAGTCGTTTTATGATTGGTTGAATTGCAAAAGCTTGTTGTCATTCTCATGATTGGGAATCGTCTGGCAGCCCATCTAGCTATCCATGCTGATTCCTCTTTTGAGGACCAGATCTGGGTATATTAAGCTTCCTTTGATTGTTCCAAATGTAGATGGTTATTAGTGCTTGTAATTGCGTGGGTCTCAAATTTGGGATGGTTTAATGAATTTTTAGAATTTCAAAAAAAAAAAAAACAAAAACAAAAAAACAACCAAACATGTATATACTTTATATTGCGATAAAAACTCAAATTTAGTAAAAGAGTGAATTTCCTTACCAAACTTAAATTGTACTGTACCTGAAACTGGTTTCTACTTACACAATTACAACGAAGAACTAGACATATAAATTTTAATTAATTAATACATTATTTTATCAAGCATTGATAAAAATATTTATTATGGCATATATTAGAACTTTAAGACGAGCAATTTTTTGCAACAGCAACAAGGGGAAACTTTTTGCGGACTGCTACACCAGGAGATTCCGTAGTATCCAAGGCAAGTTCTCCAGCTTCAGTAGGCACCTCCCAATCAAACTGGTGCAAAATTTTTGCCAATGCAAGCTCAATTACAGCAATTGCAAATGTAGTTCCAGGGCAGCCTCTTCTTCCGGAACCAAATGGAATCAATTGAAAATCATGTCCTCTAAAATCCAAATGACAATTCAAGAACCTGTCAGGTATGAACTTTTCAGGATCTTTCCATGTTTTTGGATCCCTTCCAATCCCCCAGGCATTGATGACTACTCTCGTCTTGGCCGGTATGTCATGCCCCTGGATTTTGACGTCCTCAGTTGATTCTCGAGGAACTAGTAACGGGATCGGAGGGTGTAACCGAAATGATTCCTTGATCACTGCTTTCACGAAATGCATTTTTTCCAGGTTATCCTCTATGAGGCTCTGATTCATTCCAGTGATTTCTCTTATTTCTCTTTGTGCTTCCTTCATCACTTCAGGGTGCTTTAGTAACTCTGTCATTGTCCATTCCAAGGCCGTGTATGTTGTATCAGTTCCAGCAGCAAACATATCCTTGGTAAAGACAAAAACACACATATTATGAATCAATGTTGGTGCAAACTGCAAAATCATAGGAAAAAACAATTTTGCACAGAGACAATTTGTTATACAATTTTACATTTTTCAATGATATACTATATTAGCAAAATTTTAATGGCCAAAAACATGAAGTAATAGAAGATGTTATTCTATTTCAATGACACACTATATCAATGGATATTTTTGCAACTCAAAAAGAAAAAATAGATTTTTTTTTTATTAAACATTAAAAGTCTCATTGTAAATTTCGCCTAACACCCTTGGATATGTTTAAGCCGGCCCTGATATTTACTCAAGTAGTCAAGTATGATAGTCTAACAACTAGAAAGATGGTATTCTTCTTTTATATAGTTTTACTGGAGTTGAACCTAGTATAAGATTTATAAATTTGAGTCTAGGTATGATTGTTGGTCAAACTAAAATCACATCGACCACGTTTACTTGTCATACATACAAGTGGTTTTAATTTGTGGAGCAAATTATAAATTAGCTAATTGGTTTGAAATTGTTTATAGGCAAGCTAAACTTTATAATTTTATGACAATTTGACTGCATGTCATTATCCACTAACCATTAAAGTTAACGGTTTTAGTGGCAAAGTGATATAAAGATTGTAATACCCTCTATGCTTGAAATAAAATTTTTAATAAATTATATAAAAAATAACAATAACAATTCATTAGATACATTAGAGATTAACTTCAAAAATTAAAGAAATAAATTAAAATTTTAAATAAAAAATTATTAAAGAATGTGAATTAGATCTCCATTGTTCATCACATTGATGGACGATGGAAATTACATTAAGAAAAAAATTGATAAAAAAAAGTCTCATTGTCGCTCTCATCACTCTCCTCTCTCCACTGTTGCTCCCAATCTCTCCTCTCTTTACCTCACTCACATCAATCCACATCACTTTCCTCTCTTACTGCTGACGAGATGTCGATAATTCCAAAACCAATTTTGGAGAGAGAAGCTTCAAGGCTTATCCAAAGTTGATCAAGAAAGAATACGAACTCTTCTTGTTGCTCTTTTCACTCTCCTCTCTCCCAACTACTCCCTTTCTCTCTTTTCTCAACCTTGCTCACATCAATTCACTGTATAGAGATAGAAATCTAGAACTTTATGGTAATGAAGATCGGAACTGGTCTCCATCATATGGAGACTAGTTCGGGTCTCCATGTGATAAAGACCCTTAGGTCTTACTCATTAGAAACCCCTGGCTTGGTCACTAGCGAAGGAGACCTAACGTTCATTGTCGCATGGAGATTCGATTTGGTGGGTTCACAATATTTTCATTTATTTATTGAGATTTGGGTTATGGATGTTTTGGTTTTTTATGATGAAGATGTGTTGTTCAAGGTTTAGAGATTTGGATCGTGTGTTTTGGTAATTGTTGATGAAGTGTTGATATTGAATCATGAAAGGTGATGGCTCTGGGTTGTTGAAAAAGAAGAATGATGAGAAAGAAGTGGAAGAAGAGAGAGAAAATAAAATAAAATAAAATAAAATAATATGGAAACACTGGTTTCTAGATGGATTTCTAGTCGAAAACCTAGAAATGGTCGAAAACCCAATAATGGTTTCTAGTAGGGTTTCTAATCTAAAACCTATTTCTGGTTAGAAATGTCGAAATTGGTTTCTAGTCGCCGGCCTCCATCATCGATAATGGAGGTTAGCAATTGGATGAATCTATGAAAATGAGGACTGGTCTAGGTCTCCATCAATTTTTATTTTTTTAAATTCATTTTTGGTTTTTGTAATCTATTTAATATGAAAAAAATAAGATCAAATGACAAATATATTTGTAGTCGTGTTAAAGTCAACTAACCATTGACTAACCCAGACTAACCACAGGTAGCCAAATTAATAAATTTATGAAATCTACCCTGTTTGTTAATAAATTCGAACATGGTGGCTAACTTATGATTTGCTCTAATTTTTCTGAATGGATTATGTGAATAGTATTATGTTCTATTATATCACTTGTTAGTAAGGATGACAAGAATAGTTTATTCGATTCAAACTCATCTAAACCTAGTCTATTCGGGACAGGTTTGAAGCGAAAAGTAGAGACCGATTTAGGGCAAGGGTTGGGTTTGGGGCAACCCTCAAAAAACTCGGATTGAGTTTGGGCAAGCTTTCTTACCTCGACCCGTCCTGACCTGATAACCTAATTTATATATAAACATTAAAAAAAAAAAAAAAATCCTAAATATGTGACTGTGTGTTAAAGAGAGTTATTACATGGTGTCTAAGCCTAATATTGTTAACCATCAAAGTTTTTATATAAATTTGGAAGTCTTTTAGAATAATCGTGGATATTATAGTCAATTTGTCTATTTTTTTGTTAGTATATATATGTTTTTTATATTAATTATATCATTAGTTAAAAACTAAATTCGGTTAACGAGTCGAGTTCGAGATAAGTCTCTTAAATCGGGTTTGGATTTGAGGCGGAAAATAGCGACCTGTTTGGAGTATAGGTCAGGTTTGGAGCACCCCTTAAAAATTTCGAATCGAGTTTGGTAAGGGCCAAGCTTGACCTAATCTAATCCATTATCATCCCTACTTATTAGGCATAATTTGTTTGTTATATTAGTTGCACGAATGATGACATACCACCTTTTTAATAAGCAAGTAAAGCTTGTGTATTAATATTCTCTACAATTAATCAAATGTTAACGGATTGTAACACAAACACAAACTATAATATTGTTGATGTATATCTCAAAATAACTTCATGGGTTATAGTCTTCGAGGCAATTTTGTAATTTCAAGTTTGGATGGGCTTTGTTGTAATTTAAAAAGTCTCTTAATATATATTGTTGTATTATTGAGAGAGTTGTAAGTTGTGGAGTGACTTTGTAAGAGAGATGTGTGTCTCTACAAAGTGTGAGCAACAAAGAAAACTCTTAAGAGCTTGTGAGGTTGAAAGATTAAGAGCTAGAGGAAGAAGATAGCTTAGAGGAAGAGGTGTAATCTTGTAACCTTGTTATTTTCGTACTAGTGAAATCGGTAACCTCCGTGGACGTAGCCATTTTAGTGAACCACGTAAAATCTCTCGTGTTGTGTTGTGGTTTGTTTTACTCTGAGCTTGATTGTGTTCTTGCCATTATATTTGTGTTGTTGTATTTGTGTGCCCCTTCAAACAAGATCTTGAATGTTACTAGTGTGGTTCGGAGTTGTACATCAAGTGTTAGATAAAACTCCTAAGTGAGCACTAGTATATTTCATTGCTGTCGATGCCTTACTCCTACAAATATTTCCTTAATCTCAGTAACACCAAAAGAAGAAATTAATTAGGCTAGAAGAGTACTTACTAGAATGATAGCTTTGATGCTATCTTTACACATAGATTCACCACTGCTGTTTTCCTGAATTTGAAGCAGAACATCCACGAAATCCAACTGATCTTCACTGATCAAATCTTCTTTTCTGCTTGCCACATGATCATCCACAATTCCCTCTAAAAACTCATCAAGTTCTCTGAAAACTCTCTCCACTCTTGAGTTCAAACCTGTCACATAATTTATCCAGCCAAGCCAAGGAATAAAATCTCCAACATTGAAAACCCCCAACAACTCCCCAAATTCTCCCAACAGCTTCTGGAACCTCTTCCCACCTTCTCCTTCACTGTATTTCCTGCTAAATGCGACCCTGCACACAATATCATTAGTTAAGTCAACAAACAGTTCGCTCAAATTCACCGGAGAAGAACACGAACAAGACTGTTTGGTGATTTTGTCAATCATCAGATCCGTCTCCTCTTCTCTGACAAACCGATAGGATTGAACCCTTTTCGCGCTAAGCAGATGCAGCATGCATATACTCCTCATCTGCCTCCAGTACTCACCGTAGGGGGCTAATGACAAGTCCTTATAGTCATACAGAAGCTTTCGAGCAATGCTCGAATCGGGTCTGTTTGAAAAGATTTGGTCATGGATTTTCATGATCTCTTTGGCTAATTCTGGAGAGGAGATGACAAGGGTCGGGGCCCTGCCGAGCTGCAGAATCATGAAGGGGCCATGGCGTTGAGCCATGGAGTGAAGAGAGCGATGAGGATAAGGACCTATTTGGTGGAGGTTCCCCAGAATAGGAAGCTTCGGTGGTGATGGTGGATAGTTTTTGCTGGTTTTGGAGGTGAAAAAGAGCCATGTTGTTGTGAGGAAGATGAGTAGAAGAAGTGACAGAAGAGAGGAGGGCTGCAACAAGATCGACCTTAGCTCCAGTACGAACCACAGGTTAGCCATTGTTTTTTAGTGCAAATCCATTACTGAAGATATGTTTTTATATATAGACTAGAACGTGTGCGCGCGTGTGTTGTGAACTTGGGATACGTCAGTTAACAAGAATTGTGCTTCACTGGAGCGATAATCCCACTTTTTACCTGTAATTGGATATAATTATTAATTATTTCTCTATAATTTCAAAGAATCATATTTTACATTTTACCATTATTAAATTGATCGAAAATATTAAAATATATTTTTAATTTTATCATTTCTCACTAACTATCAAACTTTAATTTTTAAAATCTACTTTGATGATAAGGGGTGTTTTTTTTAGTTAGTTTTAGAAACCATATGGAGTATTTAATCTGTTTCATAAACTACATAAGCTACATAGGACATTAGTGATTTTTAAAAATACTAAAAATAATTTTAGTATTCCGTCAAAATACTAGGATCATCTCTTTTGCTGTATATATGTATGGGACATCACTATAATATTGCGAGATGCATGATAATAATATGGATTTGGATGTGGTTAATAAGGTAACGATTTGTATAATTTGCTTGTTTAGCGTAATCTGAGGCATCTATGTGTGGTCCAAATCCTTCACTTATAGCTTGATTGACAAGTAAGTCATTCATTTTTGTCACGTGATCTCATCGTGAGAATAAATTTTCATGAAAATATATGTATATTACTATATTAAAAATTACATGTATTATAAAATTCTCTTGATTATTAAAATCATAAATACATATATAGATTTTGAAAAATAAATACATATGTGATAATTTTCTTATGGATTGGCATAAAACGGAAGAGAATTGATCATATTCGTTCAATTAAAATTTAATGATTTTTGAAAATAAAAAATTTAATGATTTTAAAGAAAGAAATTGAGATAAAATTGTTGACACTCCAATTAAACCATTCTTTTTAAGTTTTAACCATCCACATTACTCCTACATATGGTAAGAAAACTCACTTTAAATTTGATTGATATTTTGTCTTTTTGTACTGGATACCAATCATACAATATCCCTTGAAATCATTCACTTTTTGTCTTTTAATGTATATAATTAGTGGAGTGAGGTACACTAAGTCCTTGATCAAGTTCTACCATATGATAAGGGTTAATTGCATAGAGACCCTCAATTTAGGTAGAATTTAACTTATTGATAACTTTTGCTTTTATTGAACAAAAATCCTTTGAAAAATGTTGGCTAATAGTTTGACTAAGAATTTAGTACCATCTCTTTTCACTATTCAGAGTAAAATAGTAATTTTCACCAAAAAAATAGAGTTAAAGTAAATTCTAAAACAACCTCAAACATGTTAATCTACCACAACTTAAAATTAACAATAAAATATGTGAATGTTGTTACAATAACCACCTAAAATAATTGATACTTGTTTCCAAATACAAATGAAATTTCAATCATTGTTAACCATATTATCAAATTGATTTTCACTCTATGATAGAAAACTACTAAATGCCTTCAAGACCAAACAGTAGAAAAAATGTGAAAAATTAAAAAAAAAAAAATCTATGAGTTATTTTGTTAAAAAACATGTAACATTTTTATGTTTCACATTACTTTATTATTAAAAAAACGTGTAACATCTTTATGTTTTACTATATTTCTTCATGTTTTATTAATAACATGCAACATAATAAAAAAAATGTGTAATATTTTTATATTTCATATTATTTTTTCATAGTAAAGAGGTGAAACATTTTTCTTCTTTCATTATATGTCTTCATGTTTCACTGATACTGTGAAATATAATGATAGAAAACGTGTAAAAAATTTATGTTTCAAGTTTTTTTTCCTTTTTTTTTCCTTATGTTTTTTGAAGTTCTTTTTTTTTTTTCTTATGTTTCATACATTTTTCCAGCAAATCCAACAGAAATTTGCAAATTTACTTCTGAAACTAAATACATTACATAAAAAAAGCTAAAACTAAATACATAAAAAATCTAAAACTTATTAAATAAATAAAAATTAATTTTTTAAAAATAAAAGAAGGAAAAAGGAAAATTGCATGCGATAACTAGATTATATATATTTTCCAAGACCAAGTTGCCATATGGTTTGGAAAGCAGATGGCATCTAGCAAATAAGATCTCATATGATTTTGAAAACCATATAGCGTTCAATTAGTAAAAGTGCAGCCTTTGCAATCTGGTTTCGTTGCTAGTAAATATAATTTCATTCTTCAAAAATTGTTCTCGAAAGCTCTCTCTCTGACTTCTTCATTCCCAGCTCTCTCTTATTCTCTACTCTTTCAAAATAATGGTTTCCATTTTCTTCAGTTGGTGGGAGAAAGTTTATATGAAGGGTTGTTGAGTAATTGCAATGCAGTATGGTTAAAAACGATTAAAGATAATTCTTCAATATCGTAAGAGGTTATGTATTAATATAAAAATTATAAATAAAAAAGACTTGAGTTTCTCCAGCGGTTGAATTCCATGCAACGAAAGAGATTTCGATCTCCCTAAGTAAGTTGACCCTGCAACGCAACATTCAACTATATCCTTGAACCTTTTGCTCAACCTTCAATCAAGCAACAGTGCAAGTTGATGATGATCTAAGATGTCTCCACCGGTGGTGGAGGCAGTCCAAGCGAAGGAGGAGCCCTTCATCTTCCTTTGTTATATTTGATGAGCACTAATTAACCAGGAGATGATAGAGATAGTTTAAGAATGTTGAAAAGGTTGACAATAGTAATGACTAGCTAGGGTTTTGAAGTTAATTAATTTTAACTTTGGTAACATTAACACAAAAGGTTAGGGGCCTTTTTGACTTTTCGATTTAAAAATTAAAGAAAATTTATGGGTGCCGATATTGCCACCCATAAATATGATATATACACCCTTATTTTATTACAATTTTTTATTATTAAAATATCCCTAAGTGTTAAGGACAAATCCAAATAAAAGTAAATCAACATTCATTGATTATTAAACTTTAATTTTGTTCCAACTATCAAATTAAAGAAAAGAAAAATAGCTGATGGATTATGGTAGAGGATTTAAGTACAAAATATATTATTTATTTAATTTATACTAGTTTCGTTATATTAGAGAAATAATGTGCATTAAAAAAAAAAAAAAAACCTGGATTCTCATCTACTGAGGACATTGCCCACTGCCCACATAATCAAAGACCCCTTGATTTCTTATTGTTTTCCTCGTAGACATTCACTTACCACCTCTCTCTGGTACTCCATTTTATTGTTTAATGGGGGTTTTGAAGTTTAAACTTAATTTTTTATTTGAAGTAAACAGGGCCTTTTGATCTTTCTAGGAAAAGAAAAATACTGGATTTTTTTTTTTTTTGTGTAATTGTGTGTCTTAAAAATTTGATTGAGTTTACATATATAATAATATAAATTTTTTAATTTATATTATTTTTAATTTTTATTTATTTTCAATAAATTTAAATTTTAAAATTAAAAAATTAAAAAATGAAATTACTCTTAAATCAAATGTGTTTGACTAACTTTAATTGAAGTTGACTAATGGAGTGGGAGTATTGTGTAATAAAAGGGTAAATATATTTCCTTATGTTTTTGGGCAAATAATGGACGGTGGAGATCCAATTTGGAGATTAAATCAACACTTCCAAGCAACAACGCCTATTATCATCGCCCTCTCATTATCATCAATGGCCTCAATGCACCTCAACGCATCATCCTCTCATCAGCATCATCAACCCCCTTTTCTCTCGCTCTCCCTTCTATCAATGGCGACTAGTTCTTTCAACCCTCAACATAATATCCTCTAGTTTTATTTGATCTAGGTTTGTCAATCTGTCAAGGCCCATCTCTCTTCCCTCTGTCAATGCCCATCTCTTTCTCCTTTCCTTCCTCCTCCCCCCCCCCTCTATCAATGCCTATCTCTTATGCCTATCTCTTTCTCTTTCTCCCCTCTATCAATGGTGACTGGTTTTTCATTTGCGTCATCGAACCCAGATGATTCATCTGGGTTCTATGAACTTAAATGATTCATCTAGGTTCGACGAACCCAGATGAAGAACCTTCATCCGGGTTTCGAAACTCAGATGAAAAACCTTTATCCGGGTTTTGAACCCCAAATGAAGAAACCTTCATCTAGGTTTATGAAGGTTTTCATCTAGGTTTCATCGAATCCAAATGAATTTCTTCATCTAGGTTTAATCTGGGTTCAATGAATTAAGATTTGATTTCTTTTTTTTTTTTTTTTTTTTTTTTTTTTTTTATGACGAACCCATATTTGATTTTGTGTTTGTTGGTGTGTTTTATCAATCTAAGTTTTTATTTCATGATATGATTTTGTGTTTGTTTGTTTGAGTGTTTGTTCTTGTAGATTCATTTTTGTTTGGGGTTTGTGCTTGTTCTGGGTTTGATTTCATCATCTGGGTTTGCTTTTGTTAGTGTATTTGATTTCATGATTTGGGTTTCATGAAGGATTTAATTTGTTGTGTTTGTTCCGCTTTGATTTCATGATTTGATTTTTTTCATTTTTCATTTTTATATATTTTTTCTCAATTTTTTCTTTTTATTTTTTAAAATAAATTTTTTGGGAGATTTAAATTGGATTTCCATCATTGGATAGATCTCATCCGACGGTGGAGATTCAATCAGGTTCTACATGATTTTTTTTTAATTTTTTTTGGTCTTATTCGTGGGTAAAATAGTCATTTGATTAAAATCATAGTCAATGATTAAAGTTAATGGAAATTGACTAACGGAGTGGGATATTGTGTAATAAAATGATAAATATATTTCTATTTATTTTTAGGCAAACCACGGGGGGTTGTTGTGCAATTAGTTCTAAATAAAATTATATTCCATTCATTCTAATGAGGGTATTATTAGAATTTGAATGAGTGCTTAAACTAATGATCAAAATTTAAAATCTTACTAATGGGTGAACTTATATATTGGGTGTCTAAAATCATATTTTTAGGTAACAATATCTGCACCAAAAATTTATACATACCCGTGCAGTTTGTGCCATAGAAAAAACCCAAATGTTAAATTTCACATAAATTAAGGGACCATTTGCAATTAACCCTATAATCAAAGTTTGAAAATGCCAATAAATTGATTGTAACCACAAAAACGAGAGATACAAAAGCAAATGAAAGATCTCTTTCGTTATCTAGCCCAACAATCAAAGTAGGAAAATACCAATAATACAGGAGATACATAAAAGTAATATATATATATATGTATATATATAGAATAATTCCACTATTAGTACTTTCTAACTTTAAAAAGTTAAAACAGATGAATCAAATTCATCCATTATATTTGAATTAAAAAGGAAAGATAATTTGTTTTAGGAGAGAGAATATAATGGAAGAATTTGATTGATTTATTTTAACCTTTTAAAGTTATGAGGTACCGATGGTAAAACCATTATATATACATATATATATATTGTGATTTTACCATCAATACCTCACAACTTTAAAAAGTTAAGATGATTTAATCAAATCTTCTAAAATAAATTCTCTCTTCTATTTAATTCGAATGCAATTGATTTAAATATAATGAATGAATTTGATTTATTGGTCCTAACTTTTTAAAGTCAAAAAGTACTGATGAAAAAATCAATATATATATGCACACCATCTATTAGTAAGAATGGTTAAGCATTTCCATTGATTTTAAAAGGTCAAGATTTCAAATTCTACCTATATCGAAGGCGTTCTTCCCCATATATCTATAAATATATATATATTTATTTATTTAAAATTATACATTACAATAAGAAATTCAAGTGTGTCGATACTCAGATATATGCGATGGGATCCATATATATATACACACACACACATATATATATATATATGACTTTTATAATTAGGTATACTTGATTTTAAAAAGTAAAGATCAACCAATTAAATTCATCATTTGCATTTTCGTTCTTAAAACAAATTTTCTCTCTTATTTAATTCAAATGCAAAAGATAAATTTAATTGATTAGTCCTAACTGTTTAAAATCAAGTATACCTAATTATAAAAGTCCTCATATATATATATTGATTATAATTCTATCATTGTACCTCCTAACTTTAAAAAAATTAAGACCAAATAATCTCAACATTAGATTATATCTAATGGACAGAAAACAAGAAAGCAAAAATGAAAATAAATAATTATATTATATTAGAGTAATAAAAATTAGTACCTCTAAACTTTAAAAAATTTAAAACCAAACAATCTCAATTGTGGATCAGATCTAATAAATAAAAAATAAGAAAAAAAAATGAAAATAAATAATTATATAACAATGTTAATAGTAGGATTAGATCTAATGAATAAAAAACAAGAAAATGAAAATAAAAATAAATAATTATATTATATAAAAATAATCAAAATCAGTACTTTTTAAACTCTAAACAATTAGGATTAAATAATTCCAATCGCATATAAGATCTAATGGACAACAAGTTATTATTAAACAAAGGAAAGGACAGTCAGATCTGATGGACAAAAATTTCTTGGAAAGGACGAAGATGATTCCTAGGCTGCAAACTCATCCATTAAAGTAGTGTGTACAGCCCAATTCGCCAAGCCCATTATTAAGTGGAGAACTGTGCGTAAGCAATGACTTCTTTGTGTCGGGTCTTTTCTTCTATAAAAGGGGACAGAACCGCACTCTTTTTGCACTACAAAAACAAGTTGTAACAATTTAATTCAAGTTCGTGTCTTGTTCCTTTCAAAAAAAAGAAAAAAAGAAAAGAAAGGTTCATTTCTTGTTTACACGAACAAGAAATGGGGACTGAGATTCGAATATTGATGGTTGTTAGCATGGTGCTCTGCCTCACTTCAGCAGTTCATGTCGATATTGGAAATGCTGTATACTACGATCCCTCAAACGTAGGTATGTAAGTTTGATTAAATTATATTTATATCCCATAAATACTATTGTTTGTGCCGTGTCATGTGTTTAGGTACTTTAAGCTTTTATGTTGTAAGCAATTTAAAAAGTCTTGTGTTTAAATATCCTGAAAACACTAGTTACACCAATTTTTATGACTCCAAGATCTACAATGGGTTGAGAGAATACATGTTTTGCTTCGTTTAAGTGGCTCTATTAAATTTTAAGTACTGAAGAGAAAACGTTTGTACTTGATAGCCCCGGCGTGTCGGAATCCAGAAAGTGGGCAAATGGTAACTGGAGTGAGCGACAAGTTGTGGGACAACGGAGCTGCATGCAGAAGAAAATACAGAGTAAAATGCACAGGAGCCAACAACGAACATCCAAACGCTTGCCATTCTAATCCCACTGTTAATGTTACGGTTGTCGATTATTGTAGACCGCCATGCAATGGAGATTTTAATCTTCATCGAAGTGCTTTTGCTAAGATTGCTGCTGGCAATATAAAAGTTGAATATTACAGGCAAGCCTGCCTGCAGCCTTGATATCTTGAGAATTAGTTTATGTTTTATCGGATAGCTTTGAAACTATAATAACAATAATAATTATTATTATTATATTATGAATTGGTGACATAATTTACCCTTTAAACCTTTTTTGTTGCGTTTTTAATATGAAATTTCTATTGCATATTAAAACTTGTGTGCGGGTGTTTTGTACAAAACGTGTGTTTTTGTACATAAAAGTAATCAGCACTATAACGACGTTTGTTTTAGAAAGCACCAGTTTTCCACAAGCATTACTTCAAGGGTTTTTCAATTTAAAGCTACTGGTTAGAAAATTATTTAATTACATTTCATTTTTTCTTTTCGAATATCACTAAATATTTTGATCTAGGTATCAATCCACCGTGTAAAACGTAAGACCCTTTTTTTTTTTTTTTTGTTTTTTTTTTTCCCGTGTTGTTTGCAGGATTTGAAGGTTGTATACAAATACAAATAAGAAGCGGCATCATAAGCACAAAAAATGAGACTTTACCGAAAATACCTCAAAAGCGGTGTCTGTAAGACGATTTGACTCCAAAGTCAAGACAAGTGTCTTACCATCTCTAATAAAAATTGTATCTTATCTCTTTGTCACTATGTGATGCTGTTTATTTGAACTGTTTCTAATAATTAGGTCAATAATTATGAGCCCCTTTTCAGTTGTAAAGTAAGTCCTGCTCACCTATAAAAAGGCTGAAGGATCTTACTAAGGGGCATGTTGCAACTTTTAGAGGGTGTTCTGCGCAATAGAGTGTGCATTCAAATTTGTAGTTTGCCTACTTCCTTTATAAAAGAGCTTGATTTAGTATAAGGTATCCTCCTTCATTTGCGTCTTTAATTTTTAAAGTTATGTCTTCTCTACATAGAATTCTGATAAGAAGTAATTGAACAATACCCCTGAGGTTTACCAAAAAAACAAACGGAAATAAATTTATCTTTCTATTACACAACACGTCCACTTTATTGGTCAAATTTTATTAAAAATGTTGAAAAGGTTGATAATAGTAATGACTAGCTAGGGTTTTGAAATTAATTAATTTTAACTTTGGTAACAGTAATACAAAAAGTTAAGGGCATTTTTTACTTTTCAATTTAAAAATTAAAGACAATTTATGGGTGCCGATGTTGCCACCCATAAATATGATACATACACCCATATTTCATTACAATTTTTTATTATAAAAATATCCCTAAATGTTTAGGACAAATCCAAATAAAAGTAAATCAACATTCATTGATTATTAAACTTTAATTTTGTTCCACTTATCAAATTAAAGAAAGGAAAAATAGCTGATGGATTATGCTAGAGGATTTAAGTACAAAATATATTATTTATTTAATTTATACTAGTTTTGTTATATTAGAGAAATAATGTGCATTAAAAAAAGACCTGGATTCTCATTACTGAGGACACGCCCACCCATTGCCCACTGCCCACATAATCAAAGACCCCTTGATTTCTTATTGTTTTCCTTGTAGACATTCACTTACCACCTGTCTCAGCTGGTACTCCATTTTATTATTTAATGGAGGTTTTGAAGTTTAAACTAAACTTTTTATTCAAAGTAAACTGAGCCTTTTGATCTTTCTAGGAAAAGAAAAGTACTGGGTTTTTTTTTTTTTTTTTTTGTAATTGTGTGTCTTAAAAATTTGATTGAGTTTACATATATAATAAATAAAATTATATTCCATTCATTCTAATGAGGGTATTATTAGCGTTTGAATGAGTGCTTATACTAATGATCAAAATTTAAAACCTTACAAATGGGTGAACTTATATATTGGATGTCTAAAATCATATTTTTAGAGGGCAATTTCTGCACCAAAAATTGATACATATCGGGGCAGTTTGTGCCAACAAAAAACCCAAATGTTGAATTTCACATAAATTGAGGGACCATTTATGCAATTAGCCCTACAATTAAAGTTTGTAAATACCAACAAATTGATTATAACCACAAAAACGAGAGATACAAAAGCAAATGAAAGATCTCTTTCATGATCTAGCCCTGCAATCAAAGTTGGAAAATACCAATAATATAGGAGATATATAAAAGTAATATATATATATATATAATAATAATTCTACCATCAGTACCTCCTAACTTTAAAAAATTAAAACGAACTAATTAAATTCATCCATTATATTTGAATTAAATAAGAAAAAGAATTTATTTTAGGAGAGAAAATGCAATGGATGAATTTAATTGATTAATCCTAATTTTTTAAAGTTATGAGGTACCGATGGTAGAACCACTATATATACATATATATATATATATTGTGATTTTATCATCGATACCTCATAATTTTAAAAAGTTAAGACGAATCAATCAAATCTTCTAAAACAAATTCTCTCTCATATGTAATTCAAATGCAATGGATTCAAATACAATTGATGAATTTGATTTGTTCGTCCTAACTTTTTAAAATCAAGAGGTACTGATTGTAAAATCAATATATATATATATGCACATATTCTATTAGTAGAAATGGTTGAACATCTCTCTTGATTCTATGAGCATCTCTCTTGATTTTAAGAGGTCAAGACTTTAAATTCTACTCTTATCGAAAGTGTTCTTCCCTATATATATATATATATATATTTTTATTTATTTATTTAAAATTATAAATTACAATTAGAAATTCATGTGTATCGATACCCAGGTATATCCAAGGGGACCCATACACACACACACACACATAAATCTTTTATAATCAGGTATACTTGATTTTAAAAAGGAAAAACTAACTAATTAAATTCATCATTTGCATTCTCTTTTCTAAAACAAATTCTCTCTCCTATTTAATTCAAATGCAAAAGATGAATTTGATTGGTTGGTTCTTTCTTTTTAAAATTAAGTAAACCTAATTATAAAAGTTCTCATATACATATATATATATATATACGTATATATATTGTAATTCTATCATTATATCTGCTAACCTTAAAAAAGTTAGGACCAAATAATCTCAATATTAGATTATATCTAATGGACAAAAAACAAGAAAACAAAAATAAAAATAAATAATTATATTATATTAGAGTAATAAAAATTAGTACCTCTTAACTTTAAAAAATTTAAGACTAAACAATCTCAACCGTATATCAGATCTAACAGACAAAAAATGAGAAACAAAACTGGAAATAAATAATTATATAACATTGTCAACTATAGATTAGATCTAATGGATAGAAAAGGAGAAAATAAAAATGGAAATAAATAATTATATTATATAAGAATAATAAAAATTAGTATCTCCTAACTTTAAAAAATTAGGACCAAACAATCCCAACCGTATATCAGATCTAATGGACAAAAAATGAGAAAACAAAAATGAAAATAAATAATTACATAACAATCTCAACCATAAATTAGATCAAATGGATAGAAAACGGGAAAACAAAAAAGAAATAAATAATTATATTATATAAGGGTAATAAAAATCAGTATCTCCTAACTTTGAAAAAGTTAGAACCAAATAATCTCAACTATATATTAGATCTAATGGACAGAAAACAAGAAAACAAAAATGGAAATAAGTGATTAAATTATATTAAAGTAATAAATTAGGGAGCAAATTACAACTTAGCTATCTAGTTGAAACTCTAATTTAGGCGGAGCAAATGTTTTGATGTTATTGCAATTTACCCCTCTCCTGTTAGCAAGATTCCATTACATTTGACAGTGAACAGTGTCAAAGCTACGAAAAGACAGGATTGCTATTGGTAATTAAAGTTGACCCAATTAACCAAATAATAAATTAAAAATTAAATAATTAAATACAAAAATTAAATAATAAATTTTTATTTACCTTTTGCCTTCTCTCTCTTCCTCATCATCTTCCCTTATCTCTTATCACTTTCTCTTTCTCATTCTTCTTCTTCTTCTTCTCTTCTTTCACCTTTTCTTTTTCCTTTTCTTCTTTCTTTTCTTCTCTTCTTTTTTTTCTTCTTCTTCTTCAAACCCAAATGAATCTGGGTTTGTTCCAAAACTTAGATGAAATATGGGTTCTGTTGAACAAACCCAGATTTCATCTAGGTTCAAATCGAACCTAGATAAAATATGGATTCATTCAAAAGAACTCGGATGAATTTGGTAAAAGAGAGTTTATGGGTTGTTGTCACGCTAGAGATGGAGGGGTTGATGGGTTGCATTTCAAGAGTTGGAAAGGGAGAGTTTCAGGCCTTTCGTTTGCAGATGGATATGGGATCGGAGTCAAAGTAAGAGAAATAGGTGGTTGTTGGGGGGTGGAGGGGATACGGAGTGAGGGAGATGGGTGGTGGGAGAAAAGAGGAGTGGAGAGTGGTGGTGGGTTTAAGAGGAGGAGACAGTGAGTATGAAGGTGGAGGTGGTGGTCATGGTGGTAGTGAGTGGATCTTGGTTTGATGTAAGTTTGATTTTTTTATGATGATGATGATTTTCAAATGGGTTTCAAATTATCATCATCTTCTTCTCTTCTTCAATCTTTCTGGGTTCATGAATAAACCTAGAATCTCTGGATTCATTCGAATGAACCCAGAGATTCCTTTGTGAACCCAGTTTCTGAGTTTATTCGAATGAACCTAGAAATCTAGGTTCATTAACCTAGATTTTTTTTTTTCAATTTTTTCCAATCTTTTTCTTCAATTTTTCTTCTAATTATTTGTGTTAAACTGACGATCTTCATTTTTGGTTGATGGGATTGAATTGATAGATTATTTGGGTTGATGGTTTTTTTTTTTTTTTTTTTTTTAACTAGTGACTATTAGTGACTTTTGATGGTGAACTGGTAAAGAAGACGATGATGATGATGGGTTCAAGATGATGATTTTTTTATGGTAATGTTTTATTTAAAAAATTAAAAAAATAAAGTTAAACGATAATTTTACCCTTCATTCAGTTAATTTTAACAGAGGAATGTTAACGAGAGGGAGATAAATTGTAATAACATCGAAACAATTACTCCGCCTAAATTAGAGTTTCAACTTGATAGCTAAATTACAATTTGCTCTAAATTAGGAATTTTAATACTTTAATATAATTATTTATTTCCCTTTTTATCTTATATTTTCTTATTTATTAGATCTAATCTATGATTGATATTATTTGATTCTAACTTTTTTAAAGTTAAGAGATACTGATTGTAGAATTACTATATATATATATATATATGAATTTTAAAACTTTAATATAATATAATTATTTATTATCCTTTTTGTCTTATCTTTTTCTGTCCATTAAATTTAATCTATAGTTGAGATTGTTTGGTTTTAACTTTTTTAAAGTTAAGAGATTCTAATTGTAGAATTACTATATTTATATATATATAGGGGTTCCTTTGGGTAAAATCGAGTATACATACAGTTGACAAAAAAAAAAAAAAAAACGTGAATATATTTTAAAATGTGTTATTGTAATTTATTATATATGATTATAACTAAACATATTTAGTTACAATTAGTAAATATAATCATAATTAGTAAATCATTAAATGTGATCACATATACTGATTGTAATCCCATATGTTTAGTTATAACAACATATAATAAATTACAATAACACATTTTAGAATACAATCACACATTTTTCTTTTTGTTAAGTGTATGGATATCCAAGTATATGCTATAATATGTCATATATATATTTCTGTGTGTGTGTATTGATGACTCAGGTTATATATATATATATATATATATTGAGACAAAAAATTTGGGTAAAATTTTAGACAGTGTCTAAAATATATAGTCAGTGCTCATTAATTGGGTTAATGATATGCTATTTCACCTATATTAATAAGGTTGTGGTTTTCTTTCATATTTTCTTTTGCGAATTAACCTTCAATTATTATATATATATTTGAAACATTAATTATTATAATTTAAAAATAAAATGAAAATAAAAGAAAAGAAAGGGTAATATTATAATTTATAAATTTCATTATAAAACTTTTTATTCTAAACTATGAGTACTATACTTTTTCTTTCTTTTTTTTTTTAATTTTTTAAAACCATTTTAATTTCAACCACACAATGTTCAACTTGTATGCATTACATGAGCTATCCATATGTGGTCCAAATTTCCTAAGCCAGTCTAATTAGGAGTGGCAATATGAGTCACGATACGACGAATCGACACGAATTCGTAAAAATAAATGAGTGTGGATTTGAGTTAAATGAATTCGTATCGTAATCGTGTCAACTCGCTTAATTCATTTATTAAACGAATCGAATTGGGTTTACTTAAACAAATCATGGGTTGACATGATTAGGTCAGGGGTAAATTTATAATATGGATATATTATAGGGATTAGTGTGTAATTATCCATTTATATATATACACACCTTTAACGCAACCCTCCCTTTGGCAGCCACCATTCTCTATTCATTTTCTTCCCCCCTTCTCCCCCCTCATGCCTCACGTCGGTAGCCACCACCATCCATTCCATCCCTCTCCCTCACAGTTACCACCACCCCTTCTCTCTCTCTCCCTCACGATCACCACCGCCCATTCCACCCCTCTCCCTCACGGTCACCAACACCCCTAGGTTTTTTTTTTTTTTTCTTTTTAATGTTGTTGTTGTTTTTTTTTTTTTTTTTTTGTAAATATATATTTATTTTTTTGTTTTATTTGCGAAATTACTGTGTTCTTCAATATTGATGGTTTTGGATGCGATGAATATTTGTGATTAAAATTGGCATGTGTTGGATATTTGTGAAAATGGTTGATCTGAGCTTTTGGTTTTTTGTTTTTCTGGATTGTATGTTTTTTTTTTTTTTTCATTTTTTTGAGTTCATGGTAGATGAATTTGGGTAACATGATGAAGGAGAAGATTATGGGTTTTGATTGGTTTAATTTGGCTGGTTTAATTGGATTTAAGTTTATTTTAATGAAAATTTAGAATTGATTTTCGTTAAATGAATTAAACGAGTTAAACGAATTAACCGGTTAATGGGTTTGAATATTTTATGATTCAACTCATAAACGAATTAATTGTATCGATTTATTTATAAACAAATTCGCGTTGAATCCAAAAATATTGACCTGCTTCTTAAATGAATTCGTGTCGAATTGGTCGAATTTATAAACGAATCGAATCGAATTCAGTTCAATCCGACACACCAACCCATTTTGTCACCCCTAATTCTAATAGATCTAAATTTATTTATAACTACCACATTAGTACATCATTCTATAATTACTGTGACTACTATAAATCATCTAGTCAGATTAGAATAAAATTGTAGGAAATATCTAAAATATATCATTCGTGTTCATTAATTGGATTAATGGTATAGTGATTAACCTATTACCTATATTAATAAGATTGTCGTTTTAATTCATATTGTCTTCTACGAATTAATCTTCATTTATTATACTTCAAAAATTAAAAAGGAAAAAGAAAAGAAAAAAAAAGAAAAGAAAAGGTAATACTATAATTTACAAATTTCAAAATAAAACTTTTTATTCTAAATGTTGATTACTTTTTTACTGTTAATTTCAACCACGCAATGTTCAACTTGTATGCATTATGTGAGCTATCCATATGTGGCTCAAATTTTCTTAGCCATTCTAATCGAGCAGATTTTTTTTTTTTTTTTTTAACTCTCATATTATTAATAAATCATTATATAATTAATGAGATTGCTATAAATCATTTTGTCACATTAAGATAAAATTTTAGGAAGTGACTAAAATATATCATTAGTGCTCATTAGGGCCAATGGTATGCTATTTAATCTATATTAATAAGATTGTGGTTTTACTTCATATTTTTTTCTACAAATTAACCTTCGATTATTATGTTTCAAAAACAAAATTTAAAAAAAAGGAAAAACTTTATTTTAGTCCTTGAGGTTTTGAAAAATATCAAAATTTTAAATATCTTTTGAAAACAGCTCTTTTAGTCCCTAACTTTTTCAAAACTCTTCAAAATAGTCCAAATCGTTAGTCAATTAACGGTCAATGGTGACAGAAAACTTGGATGAAAAGGGTAAAATAGTCTTTTCATGTAAGAGGTTAATATTATGACACGTGGATGACTGAGATTTTAAACCTATAAAAAATTTAAAATAATTTAAAAAATCAAAAATTATTTATGAAAAAATTTTAAAAACTGAAAAAAAAAAAATCTGGCAAACACATGGTTTGATTGTTCATTAAACATTTTTACTAACATCATCAACAACCCACTTCATCAACATTATCAACAACCCTATAGTCTTCAACATCATCAACAATATCAGAGCATCATCAATAGCATCATCTCCCACAACAACATAATCAACAACAACATTAAGAAAAAAAAAATAAAACTATTTATAAAAAAAAAAAAAAAGAACTCAGAACATTTATCAGTTTCTAGGTTTGATCGAACCCAGAAGCTCTTCATCTGGGTTCGTCGAACCCAAGGGTTCGACTTTTCATCTAGATTCGATGAACCCAAATTCATCTGAGTTTGTTGAACCCGGATGAAGAGTTTCTGGGTTCGGTCGAACCCAGATGAATTTGGGTTCGATCAAACCTAGATAAAGAGTCTAGGTGGGTTCGACTCTTTTCACCTGGGTATGATCGAACCCAGATAAAGAGACTCTCTTTACCTGGGTATGATCGAACCCAGATAAAGAGACTCTCTTTACCTGGGTATGATTGAATGTCATTCACGATCTAGTTCGCACGTCGGTAACTCTTTCATTTTCACACCTGGTTCATACATCAGCCGCTCCTCCATTTTTGCACCTGCTTCGGCCGCTCCACGATCTGGTTCGTACCAAATGGTTCACGATCTGGTTAGATCATGAACCATCTAGTGTGAACCACGATTTGGTTCGCACCAAGTTGTCGAACTAGATCGTGACGATCTGGTTTGAAGATCTGATTTCTTTTCTTTTCTTTTTTTCTAATTTTTTGATTTTTTTTGGTTAAACAACTAATCTGGTTTATTGATTTTGTAACCAGATATGAGATTTTTTTTTAATTTGGTTTTATATCAATATACACGTGTCAATTTTTCATTTGACGAATGATATGTAATATTTTGATTTCATTGAGAATAAAACGATAATTTTAAGTAATGAAGGACAATTAAGTCTTTTTAATTTTTCTATTTGGTTTGACTCTCAGTTGAATAACGGTTTGGATTATTTTGAAGAGTTTTGGAAAAGTTAGAGACTAAAAGAGCTATTTTCAAAAGATATTTAAAATTTTGATATTTTTCGAAACTTCAGGGACTATATTTGGTAGGTGTGGGAGTTGTTGTTCTCAATAGTTTTGGGCTAAGTTTCTGCAGCCTTTGCTTCTGTGGGCTAATTCATTTCAGCCAGAAGTTGGTGAAATTTTTGCGATTTGTTCGTAAGGCTCTTTTTGTCTGTCAAACAATGCAGTGTAGCCTCATTGTTCATCGTTTAGAGAGTAATTCTGCTGGTTCAATTACTAGAATTCACGATGCTCATGCTTTTGATGCTTGTGGGCCTTTAATTGATGAGTTGTGTGTATCTACTAGCATGTTTTTTCCTCGTGATATGGCAACAAAGTTGCTCATCTCTGGCTAGAGCTGCTGTATTTTCTAAACAGGACAGGATTTCGTTTGATGATTACCATCTTTTGCCAGGCATCAATGAACATAGAGTGTTTAATTTAAGTAACAATAATTGATTTCTCCCAATGTTGTGGGAGTAAATTTTTATGCTATACATATAATGTTTAATTTTGATATATCCCAACAGACATTTGATCATGCATATCAATAGACTTTCAATTACCTTGTAATTGTAGCAACATATAGATTTCCATACTATAAATATAGTGTTTAACCTCGATATATCGTAACAGACCCTTGACCATACATATCAATAGACTTTCAATTACCTTGTAATTGTAGCAACATACATACATACATATGTAAATATATAAATATATATATAGTTTTTCTATTATCAGTACTTCTTAACTTTTTAAAGTTAGAACAAATTAATTAAATTCATCTATTATATTCTTTCTCCTATTTAATTCAAATGCAATGGATAAATTTAATTGGTTTGTCCTAACTATTTAAAATTAAGAGACATGGATGAATTTGAATTAAATAAGAGAAAGAATTTGTTTTAAGAGGAAGAATATAATTGATGAATTTGATTGGTTCATTCTAACTTTTTAAAGTTAAGAAGTATTGATAATAGAAGCACTCTATATATATATATATGAAAGAACCTGTTTCCTAGACCGTATCCAATTTTCACAACTAATTCAATGAATGATGATGTTACAACAACTCATAGATAATTGTTAAGACAACTGATTAATGATTGTTGCAACATCTGAATATGAACATGTTATAACATAATAATTAAACATGTTGTAACATTACAAACACCCAAGCAGTAACAAAATAAAAAGAAGACAACAACATTTTTAATGTGATTCGGTTTTACTCTATATAATGACGTCACACCTAGAGGATTAAACTTATTAGTGAAGCATTAAATCATACAAATATTAATTGAATCATTCAACTAAAGACTCCATCTTTACAGGTGATGTAAGGTTTGTATTTGCTTCGCCAATCAGGTTAAGTGAGATCCCCTTGACTTTAACGATTCCTTGCTTCTTTTACTCTTTTCAAAAGTTCGAGACCATCCTTCTCCCAAAGACCAAACAAGTTCTTCCTCTTGAAGAACACACGCTATTTGAATTCCTTCAAGAGTTTGTAAACCGCCTTCTCTCGAAGATAAAATCATTCTTCCTCCTAAAGAACTTATGTTGTTGTAATTGCTTAATAAGTCTCACTCTTCCTAAAGCTAAAATATCCTAGAGAGATTCACTCTATAACTCAAAAATACTTTATTCATTTAAAATATATCTTATTAATTTTTAAAAGATATACGATGAAAATAAACATTTTTCATTGGCAAATAATCACAAGAATATATATATATATATGTTATTATTAATCGAATCTCATAAATCGCGAAACCAAGTAAAACTAAGAAAACTGCTATGAATTTCACAATCTGACCTACAAACGTGTTTGGTATAACAACTCTCAGTGGAGTTGTTGTAACAACTAATTAACAGCAAAAACTTGTCTTATAACTTGAATCATACAAACTGTTGCAAACAAATTTTAAACTATGAGTTTGATTCAGTTTTACAGAGTTGTCGTGCAGTCATATTTTTCTTCAAAAAATCTGAACAAGAAAAAAATATTAATTAGAGATAAAATAGCTTAAATAAATCAATTATAAAATAAGAGTTTCATTTCTATTCAATAGCTTTGACCGAATATGTTCTTAACAAGGTCTGGATAATCCATGAAACAAAAGATCAATATGGTTAAACCACATTTGCAATTAAAAAGTTGGATTCATACTATCACTAACCTGTTGCAACAATTTACATAAAAATTCTGACAGTAACAAATCTTGAATAAGATGCCAACATATATGCACTAATAATATATATATACATATATATATATGACTTATTTTTATTAATAAGAATTTCGAGACATGATGCTTGAATGTTAGCAACATATAACCTGAAATACTTCATAGTTAGATGTACCTAATAAGTGATATATTGTTATCAACAGATCACAATTTTTCATTCCTCGATATCTTAGGATATGCAATAAGTACTAATGTCTTCTAAGTTGATCTTAACTTGTCATGAGAATACCGTTTACTTTCTTCAATTATTATCTGAAAGTGAAACAAATAGCTTTTTTCCTATAAAATTTCATATAGACTTCCAAATGTAGAGAAGATGAAAGTTAAGTTTAGAATTGAAAGTTGAAAAAAAAAAACCCCTCTTTTTGAGTCTTTTCATGAGCCATTAAAACTAAAAAGTAATTATGATGAAAGATATAGCTTGATTAGGGCTTTTGTTTTTTTAAATATAATTTATTTTATTATTAATTAAATCTGAATTATTGTCACACCGAATAAGAGTTTTCTACTATCAAACCAAATTAAACGATGATGGTAACATAACCTAATTGACAATCACTTATATCTCAAAATAGTAGATACTAACTTTAAATTTTTCTGCTCCTAAATTAATAAAATAAACTAAATAATATTTTGAAAAGTATCAAATCTCGAGAGTTTAGAATTTCTCTCATAATAAATACCCACTGCACTATGAAATTTTTCCATTGCTAACTAAGTACCTCAATTACATTAGCATTTATGATACGTTTTTAAAGAAGCAATAAGTGGTTTAGTATCCCACGCTATTAGATAATTATTTAATACTACAATTTTGGGTTACAAAAGAAATAACGATACTACTATTATTACAAATTTTATCTCCTAGTGAACTGACATGAAAAAGAGTTGAATGAAATCAAAATTAAGATGTCAATTAGTCATTGTAAATTTTTTTGGGGTCATATTTATAATGATTAATCTTGTTTATATCTCGACAAAAATTTGATCCCATTGATATTAAATTTTAAGAAATACAGTGAACGATATCTTTATTCGTCTATATTGATGACCATAATTTTTTTTCATTCATCTTTATTTTATTTTATTTATTATCTCGTTGTTTTGTCTCTTAGCTTCTTAGGTGTTACATCTCTACTTTTCTCATTCTTCTTGTTTTATAATTTGATCATATAAAAAGCTAGATTTAGAACACTTAATATTCTTAATCGTTGAGGAGTTATAAGAAATTTATTTTTTGCGACATTGATATTGAAACATTGACTAATAAAGATGATATTTAGCTCCAATTACAGGGTTTGTTAAAAAAATGTTACAAAAAATATACGAATAAGAATTTTTATAGGATTTAAAAAATGCCTTACTAATTTCTGTTACAAGGTGCTTTTACTAGAAGGTGCTTTTACTATTTCTGATAACAGAAGTACATTCCAATCAAGATTATGTAGAATACCATCTTTTCATTTTTTATTCATATCATAAATAACGAGTGACACACATGGATACAGTGAACAATTATTCTCTTTATTCATCCATATTGATGATCATATATATGTCTGCGTAGAAGGTCTAATTGCATGTCTATGCCCCCATGCACGAGAAGCTTCTCTGGTAAGAGCCCAGTTGTCATCATTGGCAACATGCCAAGCAAAGTAACCAAGCAGACCCTTGTCTTTCGCATATTTAACCTTAGTAGAGATGCTGTGTGTATCATCATAGCCAATCCAGGTTGCTCCTGAGTAGCAATAATCTGATACAACAGTGCAATTGTACACGTGTGTTGCTCCATTTTGGGTTATAAACTGCTTGATCTGTTTGTAGCCCATAGCTCCACCATTGACTTCTCCATTGGTTGGAGCAAAAAATCCATGGTTTTTAGCATCTGCGAGCCTCAATGACTGCCCAAAATAAGGCAATCCAAGGACTATTTTCTTGGAAGGCATACCGGCTTGAATCCAGGCTCGAATTCCAGCATCACCACTGATTTGAGTTCCAGGACTGTATAAAGCTGCAGGGGGTCCTGTAAGTCTGACAGAATCAGGACCCCTGTCAGTGAAATCATAAGCGATCACATTGATCCAATCCAGGCTGTTTGATATTGCCTGAACCGGGTTGATTACCCCAAAATTGTTTGATGAATATGAAACTGCCGCAGACAGCAGCAGAGGTGGCCTTCCAGAGTTGCTGGATTCTGTAGAAACAGCTGCTCGCCACTCTCTTAAGAGGGCTCCGAAATTGGCCATTTGGTCAGAGTTTTCAGGGTACTCCCAGTCAATGTCAAGGCCATGGAAGCCATTGGCTCTGGCTAGTTTTATCGAGGAATCAATGAATGATTTCCTGGAACTAGCCTGGCTTGCCATGGAAACGAAATCAGCCTTGTTAGCATTGCCTCCACCGATAGATAAGAGGGTTTTGACAGAAGGGTTTTTCTGTTGGACAGTTCTGGTGAAGGTAAAGAATCTGGCCTGGTTCGCTGACGAAATGGTGACCTGATAGTTTTGAGAATTGAGATCAGCGAAAGCACAGAAGAGGTGAGTGAAGAGAGTGGAATCAATGTCTGCAACTGGGTATTCACTGCCAGAAAACCAGTAAGCAGATTTGACAACATTCTGTCCAGCAGAAAACTGGAGTTGCATTAGAGAAAAAAGAAGGAATCTGGAAAGGAAAACGGGAAGCCCTTTTAGAGAAGCCATTGAAGTGAATATTTTTGCCTCGAATTTCTCATTTGACAACTTTCATTCAAGCTCCTTTTATAGAAGCCGTTGGAGACATCACCTCATATGTGGCCTCACTGAGTTGCATTAGGTTTCATTTGACAACTTTTTTTTTTTCCTTTTTTTAAGTGAGGTTTCAGCGAAGATAGGTCCAGAGTCTCACGTCAAAATCTTTAATTAATCCGGAGAAGTAAAGTAACTGATACCCAACAAATCATGTCATCATGAAATGATGTATGACTTCCAATAAATATTGTCATATAATTTGTTGAAATTATTTTTTCAATTTCTTCCTACTTTTCAAAGTATATCAAAGGATCTTATAATGAAGATGCTTATATGCTCCCCTATTAAAAAATTAAAAATTAAGTTTTCCACTTCATATGCCTTCGAAATAATTTCGAGTACATCCTTTATCATCATTAATTTTAATTTTAAATACATCAAATTTTTTAGGAAAATATGCCATAAATAATGATAATTTTTTTTACCAACTACAATTAAATTTTTAATAAGATAAATTTTATTCCATCATAATATTTGGAACACAAGTATTTATGAAAAACTAAGCATAAATTTTGTAGGTTATCTGAGAAGTCATGAAATCAAACTATAAATCAATCGAGAGCCTTTCAGATCTAAGGTAAAAATTTTAAAATTAAAAATTATACAAAAATTTTAATTAATAATATGTATACACCATATATAGCCTAACACATTTTTTATAACTTTAGATTGCTAATGAACAGCTGGAAATATTATGAATTAAAATAACAAATTTCAAAATAATTGGAAATATTATCAACTAAATTAACACAATTCAAAATAATTGGAAATATTATGAACTAAAGGAAATGAATAAGAATATGAGGGAAACTTCATTTGAAAAGTATTGTTTCATTATAGGATAATGACAAATTTTATTTATTACATTAAAAAAAAAAAAAGAATTGAAATTTTTTCATATCATTCTTATCTCAAATCAAATTGGTTTTGTGATAGACAACGGAGTTTTGAATTTTGACAAAGAACATTAGGTAACCAAAATATTGTAAATGATTCATTTTCTGGTCCAAGATAAATCTCATGGAACTTCTAGAAATTAGATTATGGATAAGTTTACACTAATTAGTGTCAACTCAAAATATTATCAGGCAAGTGATTAATTAAACCCTCAAGTATAATTATCAAGCCTAATTTAATCATGAAATTTTACGAGATAAATTAATAGAGAGTACCTGGCCCAAGTCTTCAATGGTGGAAATTATTTCAAAGTCGGGATAGGTTAGTAATATTTAGCTAAAAAAAAATGGAGGATTTCCAGGATTTTAGTAAGAAAGTCCCTTGATCAACAATATGAATATTAATGCGTGCTCAACCTAACCAAACTTTATGGGGCTAGATGTTCCATAATAACATATATTATATACAGGTAAAATTAATGATCCGTAATCAATCGTGTCATTTAATTAATAGAATCAATGATTCGTAATCAATCGTGTCATTTAATTAACAGGAATTAAACTAAGCACTTTACATGTGGAAAATGGCAGCTTTGCACCACACCAGAGAAGTCAAGGATGAGAAGGATCGTTAGGATTTGAAAGTCCTTAAGAAATTATACATTTTGATAACACCATGAGTATAGATCCTACACTCATCTTAATTATATTGGATTTAACAATTTTACTGTTAATGGGAATAATAAACACCTTCGAGAATGAATAGTTTGAATTGCTTCCTAAAGTATCTAAAAGTGCTTGTCTAGAGGCAGTAATGGCGTGATGAACATAAATCTCTTGAGTCGGTTGAAGGATAGATATAGAAACTAAGCAACCAAGTTAAAATCGAAAAAAAGAAGAATAAATGAAAATATTGGCCACAATTCAACATAAAGCCTCTTTTAGTGCCTAATCACATATGTTTAGTTGTAAACACATATAATAAATTACAATTATGCATCAACCATGCATTTTAAAATGCAATCACGCTTTTTCTTTTTTTTTTTTGTCAAGCATATACATACCCCCAAGTGTATACTAGAATATGTCATATATATAAAGTAATTCTACCATCAGTACCTTCTAACTCTAAAAAGTTAGAATAAACTAGTTAAATTTATTTATTACATCTGAATTAGATAACAGAGAGAATTTATTTTAGGAGAGAAAATGCAATTGATGAATTTGATTGGTCCATCTAAACTTTTTAAAATTAGAAGGTACTAATGGTAGAATTACTATATATATATATAAATTTTTAAAGTTAAGAGGTACTGATGATAGAATTACTATATAACTTTTAAAGTTAGGAGACAGTGATAGTAAAATTACTCTATATATATATACATATATATAGGCACATTTTATAGTGCACTTGGGTTTGAATGCATTTGGAATCTTGATTCTTCAATTTTCAATATGTTAGATTTAAGGAGTACTAACCTATTAGTTGAAGATTAAATCTCAGAGCTTAGATTTGACTCATTGATTGACATATATATTGATTTTATAATTAGAACGTTAAAGTTAGAACGAACTAATCAAATTCATCTATTCCATTTGAATTAAATAAGAGAGAGAATTTGTTTTAGGAGAGAGAATAAAATGGATGAATTTGATTTGTTCATCCTAACTTCTTGAAGTTAAGGCATCTTAATTATAAAAACACTCAAGTATATATTGGTATGTATCTTTATCTTCTAAAATACAACATGTGGTAGCTTGATCCAACATAGAGTTTGATTATGAAGCTTTATCTAATTTAGTTGCTGAAATTGCTTTGTTTAAATCCTTATTGGCTAAATTGCAATTGCTTGGTTTAAATCCTTATTGGTGAATTTAAATAACAGGAATTAAACTAAGCACTTTACATGTGGAAAATGGGAGCTTTGCACCACACCAGAGAAGTTAAGGATGAGAAGGATGGTTAGGATTTGAAAGTCCTTAAGAAATTATACATTTTGATAATGAAGGGAAAAATCGATTTTAATTCGAATGCGGAAACGTGAATTTTAAAAATTTTCAAACAAAACATGCCCGATCGATGCTAGTAATAATGATTCAATAATTAAAATAAGATCGAATCTTACCTTGCATGAAGATTGAATTGATCCCTTTTGATTCGCAGATTCTTCACCACCTGATCTTCCTTGCTATGACTCCTCACAAAAGAAACTGTGTGTGGGCACAATCTTTTGAAGATCTTTTTGAAGTAGATGGTTATTAGATGATTTTTAATTAATGGAAATTTTTGGTTCAAGTAGCCAAAAATTCTCTCAATCACCACTACTCTTACCAATCATAAAAACATCTTATATATATATTGGTAAACTAGGGCACTTCTTATTTAACAAGGAATCCAAATTCCTATTTAAATTGAAAAACTTAATTCATATCCAATATGAAATCAAATTCCTTATTGGATTAGAATTCTATTCTTTTAATTTAATATGGAATCTAATTCCCATTAAATTAAAACTCTTTTAATATAATTTAAATGGAATCTTATTCCAATTAAAATTATTATTTCCATTAATTAATTAAATGATTTTTCATTAAATTTAAATGATTCTAAATCATAATTAATTTAATGACATCATTTATAATTGAACTCATGACCTCTACAAATAATTAAATAATTAACTATTAATTAAATAATTATAAATATTTAAATAATCAAATTATTTAAATAATTTATGAACATGTACATAAATTTATATGTACATCAATAATCGGACAATCCAATTATATTCTTCAACTTGTTTCTTTATGTGGTTGTGAGCTAGCAAGGGGACCAAATGGACCTACAATTTGAGCTCCAATAATATCGGAATTATTAATTAAACTCTTTAATTAATAATTCACTATTATTAACCTTAGAGTTACTCCACTAAAAACTTAACGTTGCACTCTCAAAATTGTAGATGTTTTACACAATCTGAATTTTCAGTGTCCATCGATTTAATCATTTCATATGATTCGATCCTCCACAAGTAGTTCATAATTAGAGCTAGGTTATTAAAATCCGTTATACCTCTCTAATTATATCTTATTCCTTTAAGTACCATTGATTCTCTAATGAACAATATATTCATAACAACTTATGAATTTATCTTTCCGTTTACTCGTAAACAAAAAGTTGAGCGCTCTTATTGTTCAAGACCCGAATCAACACTTAAGGGAACTACTCATCTACTTCTCGCAAGAAGAAGTGGATTCCACTATTGTGTAGAATGTTCCTAGCCACTTATTAAATCACATCTCCAAAATAAGAAGCATATTAACTGTAAATCTATAACAGTCTCACCCATGTAAATCAAAAGATATGACCCAACAAATAGGAGTCCATTAAACACTCAGAATTAAGATCAATCCATATATGATCATCAAGTTGATAAATAAGAATTTCCTTGTTTAACGGATATTAATAAGAAATTCATTTTTATCATGGTCCAGTCCTATATAATCTCTATTATATAAGTGCCTCCATTTTCATATCACCATATGAACAATCCCTGATAAGATCATCGTATCAAATACGAAATGGACCGCAACTGTAGATTTACCACAAACAAAGTACCCAGCTTTGTTTGTTTTCTACGGACTTTTAAGATTACTAATCTCAAACTAAATCCTCTTGTATATAACACTTACATACTTAATTTGTGACTACATAAGTAATCATGGATGTTATATGATTTTCGTATGAAGCAAATATTTCATAAATGCACACTAATTTTGAATAAAATAAACTTTATTTATTTATTATTTATTTAAACGTTTACAAATTACAAGCTCTTATGGCACAATGCCTAACAGATAACACCATGAGTGTAGATCTTACACCCACTTTGATTATGTTGGATTTAACAATTTTACTATTAATGGGAATAGTAAACACCTTCGAGAATAGATAGTCTGGATGAATTCCTAATGTATCTAAAAGTGCTTATCCAAATACAGTAATGACGTGATTGGCATAGATTTCTTTAGTCAATTGAAGGATAGATATAGAAACTGAGCAGCCAAGTCAAAATCCAAAAAAAAAAAAAATAAACAAAAGTATTGGCCACAATTTCAACAGAAAGCCTCTTTTAGTGCATAAATTATTGGCTGCAAATTGAAGTAAGAATTTGCAACTAGCCAAACATTTTCAATAGACACAATTATAGGGTTAGTTAAAATAACAATGTCAGTGAAAAGTGTTAGTTAAAATAACAATATCAGTGAAAAACAGTAATTCAAATGATTAGGAGATCCAAAACAAACTCATATACCATGATCTTCTTCTGCATCATGCTTATATATATATATATAATCACATTTACTTATTGTAATCACATATGTTTAGTTGTAAGTACATATAATAAATTACAATAATGCATCAACTATGCATTTTAAAATGCATTCACGCTTTTTTCTTTTTTTTCTTTTTTTTTTTGTCAAGTATATACATACCCCAAGTGTATACTAGAATATGTTATATATATATAGTAATTCTATCATCAGTGCCTCCTAACTCTAAAAAGTTAGGATGAACTAGTTAAATTCATCCATTACATTTTAATTAAATAACAGAGAAAATTTATTTTAGAAGAGATAATGTAATTGATGAATTTGATTGGTTCGTCTTAATTTTTTAAAGTTAGGAGGTACTGATGGTAGAATTACTATATATATATGTAACTTTTTAAAGTTAGGAGACACTGATGATAAAATTAATATATATATATATAACTTTTTAAAGTTGAGAGGCACTAGTGGTAGAATTACTCTCTCTCTCTCTCTCTTTATATATATATATATAAGCACATTCTATAGTGCACTTGGGTGTGGATGCATTTGAAATGTTGATTCTTCAATTTTCAATATGTCAAATTTAAGGGGTGCTAACCCATTAGTTAAAGATTAAGTCTTAGTTTTTAGATCTGACTCATTAATTGACATATATATATATATATCTAGTGTTTTTATAATAAGAATATTAAAGTTAAAACGAACTAATCAAATTCAATCATTTCATTTGAATTAAATAAGAAAGAGAATTTATTTCAGGGATGCAATGGATGAATTTGATTGATTCGTTCTAACTTTTTTAAAGTTAAGACATCCTAATTATAAAAGCACTTTATTATATATATAATTGTGTTTTTATTGGCAATAACTTGGTATATATATTTATCTTCTAAAATACAACATGTGGTGGCTCAATCCAACACAGAGTTTGAATGCCAAGCTTTATCTAATCTAGCTGCTGAAATTGCTTTGTTTAAATCCTTATTGGCTGAATTGCAATTGCTTGGTTTAAATCCTTATTAGTGAATTTAAATAACAGGAATGAAACTTAGCACTTTACATGTGGAAAATGGGAGCTTTGCACCACACTAGAGAAGTTAAGGACGAGAAGGATGTTTAGGATTTGAAAGTCCTTAAGAAATTATACATTTTGATAACACCATGAGTGTAGATCTTACACTCATCTCGATTATGTTGGATTTAACAATTTTACTGTTAATGGGAATAGTAAACACCTTCGAGAATAAATAGTCTGGATAGATTCCTAAAGTATCTAAAAGTGCTTGTCCAGAGACAGTAATGACGTGATGGGCATAAATCTCTTGAGTAGGTTGAAGGACAGATATAAAAACTAAGCACCCAAGTCAAAATCGTAAAAGGAAAAATACATTAAAATATTGGCCACAATTTCAACATAAAGCCTCTTTTAATGCCTAAATTATTGGCTACAAATTGAAGTAAGAACTTGCAGACTAGCCAAACATTTTCAATAGACACAATTATAGAGTTAGTTAAAATAACAATATCAGTGAAAAATAGTGATTCAGATGATTAGGAGATCCAAAACAAACTTATACACCATGATAGTCTTCTGCATCATGCTTATATATATATATATATATAATCATATTTACTGATTGTAATCACACATGTTTTGTTGTAAGCACATATAATAAATTATAATTATGCATCAACCATGCATTTTAAAATGCAATCACGCTTTTTTTTTTTTTTTGGTCAAGTATATACATACCCCAAGTGTATATTAGAATACGTCATATATATAGTAATTCTATCATCAATGTCTTCTACCTTTAAAAAGTTACGATGAACTAGTTAAATTTATCTATTACATTTGAATTAAATAGGTGAGAGAATTTGTTTTAGGAGAGCGAATACAACTGATTAATTTGATTGGTTCGTCTTAACTTTTTAAAGTTAGGAGGCACTAATGGTAGAATTCATATATATATATATATATATAACTTTTTAAAGTTTGGAGACACTGATGATAGAATTACTCTATATATATATACACATATAGACACATTCTATAGTGCACTTGGGTGTGGATGCATTTGGAATCTTGATTCTTCAATTTTCAATATGTCAGATTTAAGGGGTGCTAACTCATTAGTTGAATATTAAGTCTCAGTTCTTAGATCTGACTCATTGATTGACATATATATATATACTGATTTTATAACCAGAACGTTAAAGTTGGAATGAACTAATCAAATTCATTTATTCCATTTGAATTAAATAAGAGAGAGATTTTGTTTTAGGAGAGAGAATGCAATGGATGAATTTGATTGATTCATCCTAATTTTTTAAAGTTAAGACATTTTAATTATAAAAGCACTTTAATATATATATATATATATTATTCTGTTTTTATTGGCAATAATTTGGTATATATATTTATCTTCTAAAATACAACATGTGGTGGCTTGATCCAACATAGAGTTTGAATACCAAGCGTTATCTAATCTAGCTGTTGAAATTACTTTGTTTAAATCCTTACTGGTTGAATTGTAATTGCTTGGTTTAAATCCTTATTGGTGAATTTAAATAATAGGAATTAAGCTAAGCACTTTACATGTGGAAAATGGGAGCTTTGCACCACAGTAGAGAAGTTAAGGATGAGAAGGATGTTCAGGATTTGGAAGTCCTTAAGAAATTATACATTTTGATAACATCATGAGTGTAGATCTTACACCCATATTGATTATATTGGATTTAACAATTTTACTGTTAATGGGAATAGTGAACACCTTCGAGAATGGATAGTCTGAATGGATTCCTAAAGTATCTAAAAGTGCTTGTCCAGAGATAGTAATGGCGTGATGGGTGTAGATTTCTTGAGTTCGTTGAAAGGCAAATAAAGAAACTAAGCAGCCAAGTCAAAATCGTAAAACGAAAAATAAATTAAAATATTGGCCACAATTTCAACATAAAGCCTCTTTTAATGCCTAAATTATTGGCTGCATATTGAAGTAAGAACTTGCAGGCTACAATCATGCATCAACCATGAATTTTAAAATGCAATCACGCTTTTTTTTTTTTTTTTCAAGTATATACATACCCCAAGTGTATATTAGAATATGTCATATATATATATATATATAGTAATTCTATCATCAGTGTCTCTTAACTTTAAAAAATTAGGATGAACCAATTAAATTCATCCATCACAATTAAATTAAATAGGAGAGAGAATTTATTTTAGGAGAGAGAACACAATTGATTAATTTGATTGGTTCGTTTTAATTTTTTAAAATTAGGAGACACTAATGATAGAATTATAATATATATATATATATAACTTTTTAAAATTGGGAGACACTGATGGTAGAATTACTCTCTCTCTCTCTCTCTTTCTCTCTCTCTCTCTCTACATATATATATAGGCACATTCTACAGTGCACTTGGGTGTGAATGCATTTGGAATCTTGATTCTTCAATTTTCAATATGTTAAATTTAAGGGGTTCTAACCCATTAGTTGTATATTAAGTCTCAGTTCTTAGATCTGACTTATTGATTGATATATATATAATATTTTTATAATCAGAACGTTAAAGTTAGAACGAACTAATTAAATTCATTTATTCCATTTGAATTAAATAAGAGAGAGATTTTATTTTAGGAGAGAGAATATAATAGATGAATTTGATTGGTTCATCCTAACTTTTTAAAGTTAAGACATTTTAATTATAAAAGCACTCTTATATATATATATATATATATTATTGTGTTTTTATTGGCAATAACTTGGTATATATATTTATCTTCTAAAATATAGCATGTGGTGGCTCGATCCAACACAGAGTTTGAATACCAAGCTTTATCTAATCTAGCTATTGAAATTGCTTTGTTTAAATCCTTACTGGTTGAATTGTAATTGCTTGGTTTAAATACTTATTGGTGAATTTAAATAATAGGAATTAAACTAAGCACTTTACATGTGGAAAATGGGAGCTTTGCACCACAGTAGAGAAGTTAAGGACGAGAAGGATGTTTAGGATTTGAAAGTCCTTAAGAAATTATACATTTTGATAACACCATGAGTGTAGATTTTACGCTCATCTCGATTATGTTGGATTTAACAATTTTACTGTTCATGGGAATAGTGAACACCTTCGATAATGGATAGTCTGGATAGATTCCTAAAGTATCTAAAAGTGCTTGTCCAGAGATAGTAATGGTGTGATAGGCATAAATCTCTTAAGTAGGTTGAAGGACAGATATAAAAACTAAGCACCCAAGTCAAAATCGTAAAAAGAAAAATACATTAAAATATTGGCCACAATTTCAACATAAAGCCTTTTTTAGTGCCTAAATTATTGGCTACAAATTGAAGTAAGAACTTGCAGACTAGCCAAACATTTTCAATAGACACAATTATAGGGTTAGTTAAAATAACAATATCAGTGAAAAATAGTAATTCAACTTATTAGGAGATCCAAAACAAACTTATATACCATGATCTTCTTCTACGTCATGCTTATATATATATATATGATCACATTTACTGATTGTAATCACATATGTTTAGTTGTAAGTATATATAATAAATTACAATCATGTATCAACCATGCATTTTAAAATGCAATCACACTTTTTTTTTGTCAAGTGTATGCGTAGCCCAAGTCTATATTTGAATATGTCATATATATAGTAATTTTATCATCAGTATCTCCTAACTTTAACAAATTAAGATGAACCTGTTAAATTCATCCATTACATTTGAATTAAATAAGAGAAAGAATTTGTTTTAAGAGAGAGAATGCAATACATTAATTTAATTGGTTCGTCCTAACTTTTTGAAGTTATGAGGTACTGATAGTAGAATTATTATATATATCTATATATATAACTTTTTAAAGTTAGGATTCACTAATGGTAAACTTACTCTTTCTCTCTCTCTCTCTCTCTATACGTATATATATAGGTACATTCAATGATGCACTTGGGTTGGATGCATTTAGAATCTTGATTATTTAATTTTCAATATATCAGATTTAAGCATTGGTAACCCATTAATTGAAGATTAAGTTTTAGTTGTTAGATCTGACTCAACGATTGAAATATATATATATATATATAGTTTTTTTATAATCAGAACATTAAAGTTAGAACGAACTAATTAAATTCATCTATTCTATTTGAATTAAATAGGAAAGAGAATTTGTTTTAAGAGAAAGAATACAATGGATGATTTGATTGGTTCGTCCTAACTTTTTAAAATTAAGACATCCTAATTTTAAAAGCACTCTATTATATATATTTATATAATTGTGTTTTTATTGGCAATAACTTGGTATATATCATTGTCTTCTAAAATACAACATATGGTGTCTCGATCCAACATAGAATTTGAATACCAAGCTTTATCTAATCTAGCTGCTGAAATTGCTTTGTTTAAACCCTTATTGGCTGAATTGCAATTGCTTGATTTAAATCCTTATTGGTGAATTGCAAATTTTATTGCCATGTTGTCTTATTGTATGGTGTGATAACATGATTGCAGTTATCTTGGCTGCTAATCCTGTATTTCATTCACATACCAAACATATTGTTATTGATGTACATTTTCTTCGAAATACGATTCTTAATTAAAATTTGGATGTTCGTTATATGCCCTCTTGTGATCAAATTGCTAACTCTTTAGCCAAACCTTCGTCTTTTTCTCATTTTGATTCTTTTTGAAGCTAAAAAAACTTGGAGTGATCACCTCACCCTTACTATTGTGGGGGCATGATAGGCATGTAAACAAAGTCATGACATGCATGTGCTATTGAAGAAGCTTAGGCCGATTGATGTTCATTGAGGGATCGTTTGTTTTATCGCTTTTCACTTAATGAATCTGAATTACACTTATTAAGTGATTTTTATTTGTTTTGTTAAGTGGTTAAATTACTTCAAACCATCCAAAGTCACTGAATAGAAAAAACTATAATTTCTGACTTTTAAACTGAATATCAAATCATTTAATGATCTTTTAAATATATTATTCCAAATCTATTATTTCCAAAATAATTTATTTTCAAATTTGTCTTAATTTTATATTATACAGATTCTTTTTAATGTTATTTTTATTCAAATATATAAAAATAATAATTCAACTTAAAATCAATTTGTTTCTTTTTTTAAATATATATATATATTTAATTTACTTTACCATAACAATTTATTTTCTCAAAAAAAAAAAACTATAATAATTTATTTATGTATATATAATTTCCAAAAAAATTCTTTATTATAATAATTAATCATTTTAATTATAAATAAAAATATTATTAACATATATATAAGTGCTTTCGTATTTACTAAACAATTTACTATAACTATTTGTATTATATTAAATTAAATTGTATAACAAGTAATAGTAAAAGAATATAAATGTCAAATTACTAATTTTTAAACAATTTTTATTTTAAAAAGTAAACAAGATTACTTTGCATTCAGAGTTAAAAGGAAAAAAAAAAACATGTCATTCAGATTTCAGATTTCAATCATTATTTAGTCTTTAATCTTCAACAGTACTGTTCAGTCTTCAGACAAAAAAACAAACGACCCCTTAAATTTTTTGCACTTATGACTCAATGGTGTTGATTGTATTTATTCAGTTATTTTTATTTGTTATTTAAGTGATCAAACATAAAAAAACAAATGAGGAAAAAAAAAGATGAAGTAAAAATTCTTGATTTATAACTTAATTATAAATCAATGAATGAAATTTAAAATATTATATTCTAAGTCTACTTTCCCAATATAACACATTTCCAAATTTATACTAATTTTATATTATACGTATTTCATTTTTTTCCCTCAAATGCTTATAAAAAAATGTTTTAAAATTAAAAAGATTCCTAAAACGTAACTGTATAACACTCTCTTAAGGTTTATCTAAAAACACAGGAAAACACATTTATTCTTTTATTACATCAAATCCTCACCGTTAGTTGACTTTTGTCAACGTTAATTGAGTAAAGAGTATTTTGGTCATTTCGCCTAGGATCGGTAGGTTAGTGGGATGATAATATCAACACTTGACATGTTAAAGGAATAAAATATTAAAAATTCTGGTACGATCAAAGAAATAAAAAAAAATGGGTAAAAATCATTTTAGTCCCTAAAATTTGGAAAATGGTCAAATTTTTAACTATATTTCGAAAAATGATCAAATCATTTTTAACGTTTTGAAAAAATGTTAAATTAGTCTATGCAGAAGAGGTTTTCCCAAATCAGTAAGTCGTAACCAACACTATTTTCTCTCTTTCTCTTGTCGTCTATATAGAAGGGGTTTTCCTAAATTGATAAGTTGCTCATTCTCTGTGAAACGCTCTCTTTTCTTCCTAGAGAAAATTACAATTTAGCTATCTAGTTTGAAACTTTATTTAGACGGAGCAAATGTTTCGATTTTATTACAATTGACCCCCTTACTATTAGCCCATCTCTGTTAAAGTTAACAGTCAACAGTATAAATCTGCATAAAAGATGAAAAAATGTCTTCACTTTTTTATTTTTAAAAATAAAACTAAAAATTAAAAATAAATAAACTTAAAAAATAATTAAAAAAATCTCCATTGTCCATCAATAAAGATGAATTTATAAATAAAAATAAAAATAAACATAATTTAACAACTTCATGAAAATTATTATGTTCTTCATTTATTAACCCAGTTCATCCTTCAACAACTTCACGAAAACTTAACAACTTCATCTACGAATCCACTTCAACCTCAACCCAGTTCAACACCCAATTCAACAACTTCAAGGAAATTGAACACCAAAACTGAAACCTAGAAAGCATTAATACAACAAAACCATACAATCCATAAAAAAAAAGAATTGAAAAAAAAAAAATCATCAATCATCGGTCATCAATCATTTTTGACCTATAAAAAAGTGCCCTTGGTTGCCCTTTCTAGCATTGTCGTTGCCTTCAGCCAACCACCACCATTGTCATTGCCTCCAGCCAACCACCGTCATCGAGATTGCCCCCAGCCAACCAAACAACTTCTACCACAAAATCTAGCCAACAATGACCTGGAATAGGGTTTCTAATCTTTAAAGACCCAAAAAATCCGACTTTCCAATCTTTTCTCTTTATTTCACTTCAAATCACACAAAATTATCTCTTCTATTCTAGCCATCTCCATTTGCCTCTTCTCTCCATCTCCATCTTCCTCTTTTTGCCCATGTAATCGACAGTCATTAATAATCAACTCAAATCAGCAAAATCATCAATGATAAAAATAAACTCAAAAAATCAACCTAGAGATTTTGGAAAACCCAAAAAAGATCAAATCAACCCTAACCTAGAGAGAGACAAAGAGAGATGAACTTGGGTTCGAAAAAAGAAAAAGAAGAAGAAGAAAGAGAAAGAGATGAACCTAGGTTCGAAATAGACGAACCTAGAAAACCCAAAAATGATATAAAAATTTGTTTTTGTTTTTGTTTTTTTTTTATTTTTTTAAAATGATATATGTCATGCATTATGTCGATGGACGGTGGAAAATCATTTTAAAAAATTATTTTTTTTTTTCATTTTAAAGAAATTTTTATTTTTTATTTTTCGAAAAAAAAATTATATAAACTTTTAGTTTTTTTTTTTTCAAATTAATCTCACAGTAGAGATTTGATTAAAAAAATTTATTTAATTTATTTTTAAAGTTTTTAAAATTTATTTTAAAAGAAAAATAAAAAATAAGGTAAATTAGATTAAAAGATAATTTTACCCCTCAATCAATTAACTTTAATGGAGATGGACTAATGACAGGGGTTAATTATAATAAAACCTAAAAGTTTGCTTCGTTTGAATAAAATTTCAAACTGGGTAACTAAATTATAATTTCCTCTATTTTCTATTATATTGACACTTAAAATTCTTGTCAAGAGTCAATAGGGACCTTATCGAGATTAACAATTACAAAAAATTACGGAAATAACCATTTTTTTTGTTGAAGTTGAAAAGTAACTTTTTTTTCATATTTCTTATTTTTACCAACTGTATTTTTGTCCAAAAACAGTTTTTTTTTTTTTTTTTTTTTGCATGATTTAAAAAAAAAGGGGTTAGTGTTTACCTTGGACTTAAAAAAAAAAATTGTCATTTAAAAAAAAAAAAAAAAAACCCCAAGAATTGTTATCATAACCCTCATAATTGCTATTTTAATACAAAAGTCGCTTGATCAAATATATGAATATTAATCCAGGTTCTAAAACTCGTTACTTACTACTCAACCGACAAACCAACGAGTAGTGAGTAATCAATTACTCAATGAGTAATCGGTGAGTACTTGCAAAGCACTATTTAAGGGGTAAATTGTAATTGTTGAAGTTTGAAAGCGTAAACTAATATTTTTATAAACATCAAGAGCCATGGTGATATTATCCTCACTAAATAAATAGTTGATTACATGGTCATATTCCCTCAAACCCTTATATTCTCTCTCTCTCTCTCTCTCTCTCTCTCTCTCTTCTCATCTCTCAACCCTCTTCTCTCTAATAGGCTGTCGCTGTCACCGTTCAAGTGCGCTATCACTATTATGAGATCAAGAACAACTACCATCGTCGAAGTTGAAGCCAGTTCGGTAATCCCTATTCAACGTTGCCAACCATTCCAAATCTTCTTCTCTCTCCTCTGCATCGGTCGTTCAGATCTCCTTCACTCTCCCTCCTTGTCATCGACGTCTTCCTTCAAGTTGTTGTCGTTGTCTTTTTCCCTTCAAGTCGTCTGTAGTAGAGAACTATGAGTGATTGTTTCTTTTTTTTTTTTTTTTTTGTTTTGCTAGGAATATTGGATTTTGAGTCCTTGATTGATTTTTGGGTGGTGTTTGAGATAAATTTCGACCGGTTTTATGATGGTTGGACTCGTTGAGAGGCCGAGTTAGGCCAAGTTGGGTCGAGTATCCACCTTCGACAAGCAAAACCTCCAATTTGGGGGTTTTAGGGTCGACAGAGTGCCAAATTAGTGAGAACCAGGCCAGACTCAACAAAATTGGCCTAGTTTTTAATCAATGATTTTAATACATGTTCAACCTGACCAAAATTTCTAAGATTAGAATGACTTTGAAGCAGCTACTCCATATAAGATATATATATATATATAAGATATTATATAAAGGTAAAATTAATGATCAGTAATCAATCGTGTCATTTAATCAACAAGCAAAGTAAGCACCATACTTGTGGAAAATGGTAGCTTTGCACCATGCCAAAAAAGTCAATGTAAGGACAAGAATGATGGCCAGGATTTGAAAGTCCTTAGGAAAATCAACCCTTCAACACCAGCCAAGTCAAATTGACTACATATTGGCCATAATTTCAACGCAAAGCCTCTTTAAGTGCCTAAATTATTGGCTACAAATTGAAGTAAGAATGTGCAGACTAGCCAAAGATCTTTAATAGACACAATTATAGGGTTAGTTAATGTAATAATAACAATGAAAAAAAGTAATTCAGATGATTAGGAGATCCAAAACAAACTCATATGTCATGATTTTCTTCCGCATCATGCTATATATATATATATATATATAAGGTCATCTACAATATACTCGGGTTATAGATATACTTGGTTTGATTACATTATAAAATTATTGATTATATTTGCTTAATTAAAATCAGTAAATGTGATCTTACTCATTTAATTATAATAAGATATAATAAATTACAAACCATTAATTTTATAATGCAATCACCAATTTTTTATTGTTAAGTGTATTGGTATCTCAAATGTATATCTCAAGTGTGTGTGTGTGTGTGTGTGTGTAGGGTTTTTATAATAAGATATATCTGATTTTAAAAAATAAGGACCAACCAATCAAATTCATCTTTTGCAACTGAATTAAATATGAGAGAGAATTTATTTTAGGAAAGAGAATGTAAATGATGAATTTGATTGGTTAGTCCTTAAAACATGTGTTGTCGAATTCTCAAAAAAAAAAAAAAATCACGTGCTATTGAAGAAGCTAAGGTCGGTTGAAAGGCTAAAAGTCTAAGGTTTCATTTATTTATTTATTTTGATTACTGGTCTAAGAGTGTTACAAGACTGTTGTAGATCAACATAGTAGGCTCAAGTTGTTCAACAAAAGTGAATTGGTGATGATTCATCTTCGAAAGAATCGTTTTCCTATGGACATGTACAACAAGCTCCAAGACAAGAAAATTAGTCTTTGCCACATATTGTAAATGACTGGCGACAATGCTTACAAGATTGATCTTCCTAGCAACATGAACATTTACTATATCTTCAATGTTGCTTATATCTTCGAGTACTTTTGTGGCCCCTCCCCCCTCCCCCCACCCCTTCCCCTGCCCCAGAGAGTTGTCATTGCAAATCATAAAACTCAAGGGCAAGGCTTTTTTTTTAAGTGGAGAGGATTAATGTTGAACAATATTAGAATTAGAGTCTTTATAAGAGTAGGGTTGAAGTTTCGTTTTCTAGTTTTGATTAGTTTTAGAATTCAATTAGGATTCTTTTTCTTAATAGCTTAGGATTAAATACATTATTTAATGACTTCATTTGCGTGTGTTAAATATGCTATTATTATGTTCTTTTCAGTAATAACAAACTAATGGTTTGTGTTCTATCATTTTATTTTATTTTACCTATTTCATTTTTGAAGCACAATTCCGCTACACCATGTAGTTCATGATCAAATCATTATATTGTTGCATGTATTGAGCATATGAAAGATGTATAAAAGCTACTAATTTTACAAGCACCAAATGATCATAACACGACCAAAGTTGAATGACTTAATAGTCTCTCACACTACATTAATGAAATTATAGGTTTAAGTTATGTGCTGTTTTCCTATCTTCCAAATTTGCGCGTGTAAAATGGAAAAACAATCATTCCTAATTATTCTAAGCTTAATAGATTAACCAATGGATTACTCCCTTACCAATTTGCACAATTAGAAAGTGTAAGAAATTACAAGAAAAATGAAACTTCTTTTCCAATTCCATGGTAGAAAAAAAAAGTATATAGAAACATCTTATTGTCTCATTAATTGAGATTAAACAATTTACTTCCGCAATCGATATTTTACAATCCAATTAATGTTAATCTATAACTTATTTTATCATATATATATATATATATGGAAATTATTTTATCATGTATATTGTTGGGTTAGATTGTATCTCATCAGTTATCATCCTTATGGACTCTATATCACCGTTTTATTTTATTCTCGCGTGAAACTCCCTAGTTAAGTGAGAACATAATATGCAAATATTAAAATATATGTAAGTCTATGATGTCATTCTCTTATAATTTTCATCTTCAACAACAATTCTTTTTGTTTTCTATGGGGTCCCTATAAAGGTTTCTTTCATTCAAGTGGCAATAAAGAAAAACTGTTCCTTCTCGATTCGATAGCGGGTCAAGGATGTCCATTGTTTTTGAATTTTGATTTTCATATCACGAAGTGATTTCTATTATTTCTTATATCATAAAAAAAAAAAAAAAAGAATACCATAACATACACATCATCTCTTAACATAGGTAGTTGAGTATCTCCTTAACCGCCAAAAGGTTGGGCATTCATTTCCCACCCAGTACATACTACATTTGTGTGGGTATTTTTCTTTTTTTATTGCTAGAGTAATTGTCTATTACTCATGAGAGTATGTATTCAGACTGCAAAAATAGTGTTTAATCTCAGTAGGTTTTGAGAATAGTTGTCACTAGTTGGTGGGAATATATATTAGAACTATGTAGGTAATGTTTTATCCAGACCAATGTTTCAAGAAGCATTACGCGCCAAACGGTCAACAGCCTAACACCTAGTAGCTGGTCTAACGCTTAGCGCCTAGGCACCGGCTAGACGGTTTGACCGATGGTCAATAGGCCGTCAATCAAATCTAATCTAAATATTAAAACAAAAAATCACAAAAATAAATGAGAATACAAACACAACAAACAACACTCTAAGATATCAACAAAAATTGCAAAAAATAAAAAATAAAAACTAAAAATTACAATAGGCACAAAAAGCTTTATGAGGGAATGTACAATCAACCAAACAATCTAACAAAAATAGCATACATAGAAAAAAATTACAAACAGACATGGAACAATGTAGACTAGTGAGTGGTGATTGCTTAGTTTTTGGTGCGACGTCATCAACTTGAGGATTGATGATTGCCATTGAGGGAGAATTAGAGATGCTCGAGTTTTTCTTGAATATAGAAAATCAAAGTGACAAACGACGTTTGCTGTAACAGTCGGGGTTTGGTGGCCTGACTACGATGGCAGGTGCGGTGGGTGGGGAATCTAGGTTTGATGAACTTGAGTTGATTAGTCTGTTAGGGAATTGTGGTTTGGTGATCGACTTGAAAGGATGAATAAGTTGAAGGGTTTATATATATATATATATATATATATATAACAAAACAATGTTGTTTTGGTGAATATATAAAAAAGGAAAATAGACTAAAACGACACCATTTTAGATAGGATTTTCTTTTTTTAAGAAAAAATATGGTTGCTAAGCGGTCTTAATCGACCGCTTAGATTTCCCTCTTTTTGGATCGATCGGTAACCACCTAGTGCCCAAATAGTCGTCTAGACCGATTTTTAATACATTGATCTAAACTGTGTAAGTAGTATTAGATTTTATAGGTCTTGAGAGTTGATGTCTTCCCATTCAAGGGACTGTGCAGGTAGTGGAAAAAAAAAAAGAAGAAGAAGAAGAATTTAATGTATGTTTCTTTACTCAAACTTTAACTTTTGCTCAAAGACATTTTCAATTAAATTTTGTAGGATCTAATCTCTTAATCTATCAAACATAGACATATTTATTTATTTATTTATTTTAAAATAATTATATAGTAATGGTAAATCTACTTACATCAATAATTAATATTTTATAGAACTTATCAAAATCAACTATTATATATCACGCAAATATTTGCTTTTAACTCTAGAAGATATCTCTTTTCACAAGCAAAGAATTTTCCCTACACATGCCAGTAAATGCATGTAATGATCAAGATCAAATATTTGTCATGCATATGAAATAAAAGGTATCCTAACAACTTAAACGAATGAACTAATAAATATGCGTCGACATAATTTCCTATACTTAATGTACCAAAGAAAAGAATAACATATTTAATGGAATCCGCTTTCATCTAATTTTAAAGAAAATCTTTTATGAGATTGTTTCACAACTGATATGATGAGATGAATCAATAAAATATTTTTTTTTTCTCTTACTCCTTTAATTGATTTTTTTAATATGTTCCATTGATAAGTTTCATTGCATTAATTGTGAAAAGAATCTAATATAAGATTTATTCTTAGTTCCATCCTATATGCTCATACAGTTTACTGTCTTGTTATCAAGAAGTTAATATCAAGTGGGCTAATTAAAGAGAGCTGAATTGTTGTCATGGTATTTAAAGCGTCGGCAGCAAATTTATTAATATGAAGCACTGCTCACACCACTGCCCTCGATTAAACGGCTAATAATAGAGCCGAAAAAATCTTATCCAATGATTGCATGTATTCTTCAAGGCAGACTTTTAGCCCCCAAGTGACCAATATTTCAACTCATATTAAATGAGTTTGCTTCAAAAAGCTATGCCAACACTCAAGGACGGACCCATCGTTGACGCGTAGTCTCTTGGATCGAAGAAAAAATTGAAAAGTACACGTTGATTTGTGTTTGTCGTACATCTACTACTTAACTGCTATTTTAATTTTTATGTGTGGCTCTGTCGTACTACTGTTTTCTTTTGAAATGATTTGTTGTACTGTTACTCGTGATAAAGCTGTTTTTAATTAATTATTATTATTTTATTTTGAAAGTTGATTTCCTCCCTGCATGGTTTTTCCTTTTTATCCGAATAGTCGAATACTACTTCTTTGAGGGCCTTTTTTTTTTTTTTCTTTTTTTTTGCTGTTTGTTATTATTTTTAAGTTTATTATTTATTCATTCTATTCCTAACATAATTAAGTTTTCTAGATTCAGAAGTCCCCACACTCACTTAAAAGAGAAAAACTTGGTTGCCATTTTGATATGGTTAGTTCAAATGTAAAGTCACGTATTCTTAATAGAGTGAAGTAATAACGATGTGCTATTATTTTTATAATTTGATACAAATATCTTAACTTTGATTTCATCCAAATATATTTGACCTCATCCACCACATAGTGGCTCAAATAGTCAAATCTCATCATTACATGTTAAAAGTCTTAAAATGATTTTTTCCTTCTCTTCTCTTACTAATTACGAATATATATATTAGGTTCATTTAATTAATTAAACACTGATTGTTTTCAATAAATTTTATCGATTCTTTTATCCATTCGGCATTAGTTAAAAAAAAAATCTATTAATTAAAGTGATTGTGAAATATTGAGTATATATTTCTACATTTTAAGAAAATACTGAGGTCAGCACTAGACAAATTTTGTAAGGATGACAAAGACTCCTGATGCATAGACAAGAAAATTATACATTTTTTAATGTCATGTCTTGCAATTGGAAGGCAGTTATTGCATAGTTTTGTAATCCCAAAATTTAAGAAATTAAAATAAGCCTTCGAACTTCACTTTTCTTCAATGGTATCCAAAACTATTGTTGTTGTCTTCCATATTCTACTATGCCTAGAATTTTGCCCTGCAAAAGCTCAAACATGGATTCAAGCCGGTTACTGGTATTCAGGCAGTGAGTTCCCAGCTGCAAACATAAATTCTGCTCTCTATACTCACCTTCTATGCGCTTTTGCTCCTGTCAATAGCACCTCCTATCAGCTCTCCCCATCAGCTTCTGACGAAAACAGTTCTCCAACTTTACAAACACTGCGAAACAGAAGAACCCATCAGTCACTACTCTTCTTTCCATTGGAGGTCGAAGTGGAAACTACTCAACGTTTTCTTCCATGGTGAGCAACTCTTCTTATAGAAAATCCTTCATTGACTCTTCCATAAAATTAGCCAAGCTTTATGGCTTCCAAGGCCTAGACCTCTGTTGGGTTTCTGCTAACACAAGCTCGGATATGTTAAACATGGGTGTTCTATTCGAAGAATGGACGAAGCAAGAAGCTCCAACCAGTCTCGATTGACCTTGACTGCAGCCGTTCAATATGCACCAGGTTTAGACTCGGCAAGTTGTCCAATTGACTCGATGCTCGGCAAGTCTTCCAATTGACTCGATGCAAAAGTACTTGAATTGGGTTCATGTTATGGCTTATGATTTTTACAAGCCTACATGGGCAAACTTTACAGGAGCTCAAGCAGCTCTATATGATCCAAGCAGTACTACTAATGCTGATTATGGTATTTAGGCTTGGATTAATGGAGGACTATCGGCTAATAAGTTGGTTTTTGCCTTGCCTTTCTATGGCTATGCGTGGACACTTGTAAACCCCGCGGACAATGGTATTGGTGCACCAGCAACTGGACCTGCCATTACTGAGGAAGGAGACATGAGCTATAAGGAGATCAAGGATTATGTTGAAAGATATGGAGCTAAAATTATGTACAATGCCACTTATGTGGTCAATTACTGCTCATTTGGGACATCTTGGATTGGTTTTGATGATGTTGAGGTTGTTAAAATCAAGGTTTCATATGCCAAGAAGAGGAATCTGCTTGGCTACTTTGTGTGGCAAGTCCTTTATGACGATAATTGGGTGCTTTCTCGAGCTGCAGGTAATAAGCAGTCTGTTTTATTTTTCTGTCCCTAAATATTGACATAACAAGATAAAGCTCCAATCCCACTGGCTTAAGTGTAGAAAACACAAATTGTTTTTTTTTTTTTTTTTTTTTAAACAGTATTATCAACCAATTTAATGCTTCTTTTTTGTCTCATTATGTAAATATATATTGCAAATGACAGTTCATTGGTCAGGCTTGGTGTATTGGTTTATTTAATGTCAATTAGTTCCTTGGTTGTTATAAGTTTCTGTGTCTTTAAATTATTTAAAATTGTATCCTGGCCGACACAAATGCCAAAACCGTGTCACAAGGCTAATAACATTAATTTTTTATTTCGTTAAAAATGAGGGTGAGATCATATGATATAACCATAAGAGGTAACGATCATTCCTAATCAAACAGGGGACTCTGTTCAACATTTTGTGGCAAAATCTTTTGGGTTTGCCATTAATTATAAGGTCACTGGTGTTTCACATGTAAACTTGTGATTTTTAATTGTCCCACATAAAAGCGATATATGACCATGTTCCTGTTAAAAGTGAATTAAATTTACAAAAGCTTGTTGGCAATGACTGATTATGATAATTGCAGCATCTCTTTAACATATGGTTACTATATTTTCAGCTGAGGAAGATAGTAAAAAAGGTCCGGATAGTCGGCGACTATTAGTAATTGTTTAGACTACAATTGCAGCTGTTATTTTTCTACTAGGATTTTTGTATTACCGCTGCATTAGAAAGCTCAAATTATCAAAAGCTAACTTGTTTCTGCTACAAGATTATCATATTTTTGTTTTCATAACTATTAATAATAAGTTAACAATTTAAACCTTTTTCTCTTACTAAAATTTTACGTTTCTTGGTTGATAGGGTAGGTGAACTCAGCTGAAAAATCGAAGAAAAAAATAAATAGCGCAACAGCTGCTGGAGATTTTAATAGCAATGCTCCCAATCTCGTAGTGTACGGTTTCGCTGACATTGAGGCTGCTACAGACAATTTTTCTATTGAAAATAAGCTTGGAGAGGGTGGATATGGCCTTGTATTCAGGATAATATTTTCCCATGGTAGATTTCTACAACCCAGTCGACTCGGAACACCTAACACCTTTATTCTGCCTCCACTTTTGCCGCCGCACAAGCACTACCCGATTTTTGGAGAGCTTCAACAACTATGGAGCAGCATCGACTACATCGCTGGAATAAACAAACGAAACCGGCGAAGATCAAGCAACTAAGATAAAGTTGGAATCACAACCACACACATACACAAAAAGCATCATCACCACCACACACCCATACCCATACCCATTCCACCCAAACAACACCCATCCTAACCCATAACTAGATCGTCCATCTTTACCTTCAATCACATGCTCCACAACTGTAACAACTCCAAAACCGACCTCGACACCTACTCCAAGCACCCTAACCACCTCTCCGTCGTCGGAGAGTTTGTCCTTCCAATCGGCGAGAAAGAGACATGGTAAGTGACAGAGAGAGAGAAACAAAGATGGTGAGTGACAGAAAGAGATAAAGAGACAGTTTTTGTTTTTGTATTTTCGTTTCTCTTTAATTTGTTTTTACATGTTTTTTATTTTTTTAATTAAAAAATTACGTATTATTTTCCAGCTATATTACTTCATTGTTATCAAGTCCCAATAACCTTTTTACCTTTAGAATTTCTACAACAGTCACTTTTTTGACTGTTTTATTATTTTAATTAACGATCCAATCATTTTAATTAATATTTTTAAAATCAATGATGATTTAATATTATTTTCAATCATAGAAATAAATTAATAATAACTCTTGCATAATTGCCTTCAACATGTAAAATCGAGTTTTGGCTTTGATCTATGATGTGTCACGACTGCAAAGGCACACAAAAAAAGTCTTTATAAGGTTCCAATCTATATAATAAGTTAAAATTATCTTTCAACAAAAAAAAAACAAAAATATAATTCAACAAGTTAAAATTACGTAAGGCCCAATTAATTATATTTGTCATTTTCTAGTATAGATTTACCTATATTCTATTACGTTTATTTTACCGTGACTATAATAAAATGAATTTTTGAATTCGTTTATCAATTTTCAAGTTACTTATCTTTTAGGTATTTCTTTATAGAGAAAATCATAATAATCTTATCTATGCGCAAAACAGAGTTTCGTCTTTGTTTTATAGTTTAGTCATTTCAGATTGCCCACGAACACCAAAGTCATTTCAGATTGCCCACGAACACCAAAGTCTTTTAAGGTTAATTTTCAATCAACTTTGAAGATACAAACGAATTAATTATAATTACAAATGTGCCAATTAATTAATTTTGTCATTATCTTGCATAGATTTACGTATCTTCTATGACGTTTAATTTAAAGTATCTTTAACAAAACCAGTTCTTAATTTTATTTTATTAATTTATACTCTTCATATCATGTACCGTATACCATTTAATACATATTTTGGGAAAAGGTTCTTGCAGCGAATGGGGAATCAATGGTTCTAATTTTATTTGGCGAAATATCACATTTTGAAAGTTTTTTTGTTGTAACAACATCAGGTGCCTTCCTTTGCTGCTGTTTCAGATGAAATCAAAATTAACGTGAAAGCGTGGTAGCATTTAGCTAAAGATGGCAAAAATCCTTGACATGGCCTAAGACAGTGGGCCCCACTTTGTTTGGGGGTTTTTTGGAGTATTGAAATTGGACATCAGATTGAATTCATCAAAATATTTTACTCGGTTTATAATGTTTAATGAATTTTTTATATTATTGAAGTTATTTTAATTTTCATATTTTACATTCAAATTTAATATTTATTTATTTAGATGATATTCAATTAAATTCAAGCTGACGTGTGAAATCTAAGAAAAATGTTTTGAGTTTGTATGCATATTTGAATTTTTAAAATAAAATTTATGTTCACATTTAAGTCAAAATTAAAATTTAAGTATAATCCTAAAGTATAAATATTATATATTAACATATGTAATTTTTTTAAATGGGTGTTGGGTTTGTAGCCAGCCGATCCAGCCCCCATCTCCCATTGTCATCCCTACTTGTGGTGGCTTTTGGAATATTTTTTTGGTAGACTTCAGTGTGCTTTGCAGCAATTTGGTAGGTGTGGGAGTTGTTGTTCTCAATGGTTTAGGGCTATGTTTCTGCAGCCTTTGGTTCCGTGGGCTAATTCATTTCAGCCTGAAGTTGGTGAAATTTTTGCTATTTGTTCGCAAGGCTCTTTTTGTCTCTCAAACAATGCAGTGCAGCCTCATTGTTCATCGTTTAGAGAGTAATTCTGCTCGTTCAATTGCTAGAATTCACGATGCTCATGCTTTTGATGCTTGTGGGCGTTTAATTGATGAGTTGTATCTACTAGCATGTCTTTTACTCGTGATATGGCAACAAAGTTGCTCATTTCTGGCTAGAGCTGCTATATTTTCTAAACAGGACAGGATTTCGTTTGATGATTACCATCTTTTGCCAGGCATCAACGAAGATTGCTGGGTACCATTTCTTAAAAAGAAAAAAAAAATGAAGGTACTATTTGATTTATGGGGCTGATATTTACATCCTTTCTTTTTCTCGTAATAAATATCCTCGATGTTTGCCTTTTGATAGCTTACATTAGCTTAAATATTAAATATGATATTTAGATATAATCACAACATAATTGAACAATTATTAGACACTATGAACCGTCTGGAAATATACTCTTATCACACCGAGAAATATCTACTCCAACAATAAGAGAGAAAACTTCTGATATGTACGGATAAATGTACATTATGGGATTCAAACCCTTATCACAAATTTGAAGTAGAAGTGTAATAACCACTTGAGCTTTGGGTTAATCTGCAAAACTTGTTTAATATAGCACATTTTTATTAAATGTGAAACTTTATAAGATAAATATTATATGATATTTTGAAACTATATGATATTTACTCATAGCTTAAGTATGGTTGCATGCTATCCTTTCACATTTGTAATTATGGTTTGGTTCTCATTGTGCTTATTTACTAGCATGTGTAGAGAACTTTCCCCCTTTATTGAGAGAGAAATATGGGCTCAAGTCCCATTATGCATGTTTACTAATATCTGTGAGGAGTTTTATTGTTTTATTGTTAAAACAATTTTCTCTCAATGTTAGGAGAATATATGCAAGACTATATATCTTTTCTTTTCTTTTTGTCTTTTTCTTAATTAGTGTTACGAGAGTAGATTTTTAAACTAAACATATAGTGTTTAATCTAGGTAACAATAATTGATTTATGCTAATGTTGTAGGAGTAGGTTTTCATACTATACATATTGTGTTTAATCTCAATATATCCCAACAGACCTTTAACCATACATATTAGTAGACTTTCAATTACCTTGTAATTGTAGCAATATATTGATTTTCATATTATACATATAGTGTTTAATCTCGATATATCCTAACAGCCCCTTGATCATACATATCAATAGACTTTCAATTACTTTATAATTGTAGCAACATATATATATATATATAGTTTTTTTACTATCAGTGTTTCCTAACTTTTTAAAGTTAGGACGATCAAATTCATCTATTACTTTCTGTTTCCTAAAACAATTTCCATCTCTTATTTAATTCAAATACAATAGATGAATTTGATAGGTTCGTTTTAACTATTTAAAGTTATGAGACATTGATGGTAGAATTATTATATATATATATATACATAGAGTGTTTCTACTATCAGTGTCTCCTAACTTTAACAAGTTAAGGCAAATCAATCAAATTCATCTATTGCATTCTTTCCTCTAAAACAAATTCTCTCTCCTATTTAATTCAAATATAATGGATGAATTTGATTAGTTCGTCTTAACTTTCTAAAGTTTGGAGGCACTGATAGTAAAATTACTATACATATATGGCTTTTATAATCAGGAGGTTCTAACTTTAAAATGTAATAACTAACCAATTAAATTCATCTATTTCATTTTACTTAAATAGGAGAGAAAATTTATTTTAGGAAAAATAATGCAATAGATAAATTTGATTTATTGGTCTTTACTTTTTAAAGTCTGAACGTCCTGATTATAGAAACACTCTATATATATATATATATGAAAGAACCTGTTTCATAGACAGTACCCAATTTTTGCAACTAATTCAATGAACGATGATGTTACAACAATTCATAGATAATTGTTGAGACAACTAATTAAGAATTGTTGCAACATTTGAATATGAACATGTCATATCAGAATAATTAAACATGTTGTAACATTACAAACACACAAGTGGTAACAAAATAAAAAGAAAACAACATTTTTAATGTGGTTCTGTTTTACTCTATATAACGAGGTCACACTCAGAGGATTAAACTGATTAGTGAAGCATCAAATCATACAAACGCTAACTGAATCATTTAACTAAAGACTTTATCTTTACTGTTGATGCAAGGTTTGTATTTGCTTCACCAATTAAGTTTAACGGGGTCCTCTAGAGGTTTGTATTTAACTACAAGAAATTTAGTTTTTTACAACATTCAACTTGTGGCATTTTATTAAAAATCTCATAATTGATAACAATTATGAAATTTTCTTTAAAAAAGTCGAGAAGAATTAAAAAAGTAAAAATTTTTATAGGATTTTAAAATGTCACTATTGATATCCATTTACAAGATTTTTAAAATATTGTATTGGCAAAGTTATATAATAAAATATCATGACTCCTCTGTCCTTGTAAAAGAAATATAAAAGGAAATATTAAAAGAAACTTAGCTTTCCTCACCCTCTCACACCTCTTCTTCACGATTTGAGTTTCTGACTCACTTACTCAGATATTTCTCTCTCTCTCTCTGGAGTCGTGCCGCCGCCACCGTTGATGACGAATTTGTACCAGTACCAGCCGCAGCCTCAGTAGCCACCGCCACAGCAGCAGCCGCCATCAGATCCTATCAGGTTCTCTCTCTATTAGTGCAGTTACTCCTCTCTCTTCTCTCGTTGTCTCTCGCTACTTCTCCCGTGTACGATTTCTAAAACTTCTTCAATTCAATTTCTCGGTAACTAAACGGACAAAAAACTGTGAAAATAGTGATTTAGACTCAGTTATTTGTGGTTTTCTCTCTTTCAGGTCTAGCGATGGCTACATAATCAGTGGACGAGTCAAGATTCCAGGTTTGCTCTATATTTCATGTTTTAATTGAGAGTTGAAATTCGATTAATTGTCTAATATAAGGATGCTAAACATGATGTTACTGTCTAAATTTTAGTTTTTTGAGTGAGTTTTGTTTTGTCTAATGATGTATCTATATGCCTTTTATTTTTGTTGATTGAGCTACTATATGCACGTTTTGATGTCTCAATCAATGTTTGCGTTTTCAAAGAATATATGCAAAAACTTGTAAATACATGTTAATCTTTGGTTCACCTGATGATGAACATGATATCATCACTTCGCAGTATACTGAGGAGGGTTTGTTGTCGGTCGACGAGAATCGATAAGGCCATGCTGCTACTTTTGGAGATGATATTGCCATTGAATGTCTTGCTACTGAGTTCAAGCCAGAGATATATGTGGTCAGTACTAGTCCCTTGCTTTTATTCTTCTTTATTAGATCATATGCATGCTAATATCCTGATGGATTACTTTGAGATTTTGGTTGTATCATGTTTGTTGTTTTTATTTTATTGATTTGTTTATATTCAGGTTTTTGGTTCTGAACTTATTACATGGATTTTGCTAAACAACTTTAAATTATTGAATGGAAATTCCTCTGTTTTGGCTAAGAGGAACAACCCTTTTAATCTTATGGCTGCCCAACAATTCCTTCCTATTCCAGCAATTTAATGGATTCTTTGGGATATTTGGATGTAGGACACTTCTAGGGGCCTGTTGAAACCAGTTTCATGTGAAAAGTTAGTGTAATATATATATATATATATATATATATATTTATTTATTTATTTATTTATTGGTGATTCTTTTATGCCATTTAGAAATTGTAAAGAGCATTTTGTTTAGGAATTGGGTGGGGTGGTTGGTTGGATATCTGTTTAAGTGAAAATGTTAAAGATTGATGTTCTCTTAGTTGTATCCTTCACTGCTCATGTTAAAAGAGTAATCACTGCTTTGTATGTTGATTAAGAGAGTGGAGTGAAATTTAGTGTCTATATATCTATATATATATATATATATATATATGCAGAAATGTTTGTCTGAATTTGGAATATGATTATTGTAGGGTTTGAAAACTCTGAGATTCTCAAGTGAGATGTTACATATAATATATTTATCAAAATTTTTGTCTTGTTGGCTCTATGTTTTCTAAACATGAGGACACAGTTACATATAATATATTAAAATAGCTAGCTTGGGCTCATTGATATGTAAGTCATGTCTAAGGATTTCATGTAATTTTAGGCCTCATGTTGTTATTTTGCAAGTGTTTGCCTGCCTCATTTCGTAACCTGAACCCCTCCACCCGAAGAAATAATTAAATTAAATAAGTTTAGTCATTTGGATGCATGAAATGCTTTTGCTAATGACGAACTTTGTTTTTATTATATTTTACCAATCAGGTCAGGACACAAATTGCTTTGATTTATCCAGCTATCACTGTTTGTTATATCCATCTATTACTACACTAGGCAATTTTTGCCCATATCGGAAGGTACATTTTGAAGTTTACCTACTTCATCATGTTCTTTTGGCTGGGGGTATGTTGCTATATAAGATATGACCAACTTTTAATGAGTAGATATGCCAAAGGAATATATTTATGAACCTGGACTGCTCCTTTAAGCATTCAAAAGAAGCAAAGTGCATAACTGGAAAAGATTATCCAAAATCAGGTTAGTTACCTCATTTTGATTACATGCTCTTAGCTTGAGTAACATTGGTGTGTCATTCAGACCTCTTCGTATCGAGTACGTTTTGCTATAAATTCAGCTCAAAGAAAGTTCATTCAGCTCCAGTTGAGGTATTGTAGCACTGCCTTGTGTGTTCTTGATCACTCTTTTGAACTGTATTGTTAAATATTCAATAATGGCATCATTATAAAGTTCATTATGTGCCTGGTTGGGATTGTCGTGGCCTGCCAATTGAGTTGAAAGGCAAGTATCTTGCTGATTTTTGGCTTATATTTTATTTAACAAAAGAAATAGTTAAAAAAAAAGAAGAAATTAGACTAGCAATTTTGGTTGTTTTTTATGTGTGATAATATAGTTTATGACGAGTTCCGGGAGGTTTACGACGAGTTCTGCAAGGAGAAAGGTGCCCATCTTCAGAAAGTTGTTTCCTGATGCTATTTATTCGAAGGGCTTTTGGATTCATAGATATTAGTATACAAGGACTTGAGCTTAAAATTGTTATTCATTTATTATGTACTTGTATTAGCATCAACCTATTTATCTGCTTTCACTATAATTCAATTTGAAGTGTAAATGTTGTAACAGAGAGTTTGCAGATTTAGGACCTGTTCAAAATGGCGTAACCACCATAACCACTCTACAGAAGCAGCAGCTCCTAATACTTTATTGCACTGCTCTTTTTGCACCTAGTTTTTTTGTTGTTATATAAAAGTGAAAAAACAATCTAGGTTTTTTTTTTTGTTAAATTATTTTGTGTTCCCAACTAAGGTACAATAACCTTTTTGATACCATACTGAGGTTTAATAACTCAATCGTCAAATTGGGTTTTAGATTCTGTAATAATTTGCTCAAGTATTATAATATATATGAGTTCTATATGTGTTTTGCAGGGAATACTTTGACAAGAGCAACTAGAACAGGAAAAACTCTGCTTGCTAAGGTAAGATATCACTTGTCTATTCTCAGAAATGGTTTTCAATGTGCTTTAAGGAGTTTTCAGACTTTTGCATTGGCTATAGAAAGGATGTATAAACTGTTAGTAGACTTATTCAGTTCTCCCTCTTTTTAAAACCAAACAATTTAAAATTTACTTCTTGTAATTTGAATACGTAGGCATTTTCAATTCCGTTTGGTGGAGTATCAAATTTCTTTATATAGTTTTTAATATCTTGAATAAGGTCCTAGCCAAAAATAATAAATAAATTTTAGGCAATCTTATAAGCATTATTCTTGATACATTACTTTTTGTAGTCAACTTATGTCTATCCAGATTTGAATATTAATGTATCTAATTTGTATCTTATTAATGTTTCTACAGAGTGAGTTTTGGTTTGGAACCAGAAGGAGTTGGACAAAGAACAGATTTCGAGGAAGCTACTAAGAGACTTGAATGGGGTTTAGAGAAGGCAATAACTTTTTAAAAGTTCTCTCACTTATTTGATGTTAATTAATTCATTGTTTAGCAATTGACGACTTAGATATTTTAAGTATTAGTAGTCTATGTAAAATGACAATTGACGATAAAATGATATCTAAATATTATCTAGTTTCGGGATATTCCAATCGATATCATTGGAATGTCATATTTGATTTGGTTCAATTTTATTTTGTTTTGGTTCAATTTAAATAGTTTTTCAAATTAAATAATTCATTTGAAGCATCGGTTTGGTTTTATAATTCATATCATATGACTTTTTTTAGCTCTCGTAAATATTATCAGTTACGACATTTAGTGGAATGCATTAATAAGTGTCAATTTTTTACTGCATTCTTCGTTAGGACGTTTTTATAAATGTCATAAAAGGGTGTTTACGGCATTTTTGAAAGCTTGTAAAAACTACTTTTTCTTGTTGTGTCTCGACTTCAACGATTTCTTACTTCTTGAACTCTCTTCAAAAACTCGAGACCATCATTCTCCCGAAGACCAAATAAGTTCTTCCTCTCGAAGAACACACGTTACTTGAACTCTCTTCAAAACTTTGTAAACCGTCTCCTTCCAAAGACGAAACCGTTCTTCCTCCCAAAAAACTTATGTGCTGTAATTGCTTAATAAGTCTCACTTTTTCTAAAACTAAAATACCCTAGAGAGATTCACTTTATAACTCAAAAATACTTTATTCATTCCAAATATATCTTATTAATTTCTAAAAGATATACGATGAAAGTAAACAATTTTCCTTGGCAAATAATCACAAGAGAATATATATGTATATATTATTAATCAAATCTCATAAATCACAAAACCAAGTCAAACTAGGAAAACTGCTATGAATTTCACAATCTGACCTACAAACAGGGTTATTATAACGACTCTCAATGGAGTTGTTGTAACAACTAATTAACAGTAAAAACATGTCTTATAACTTGAATCATACAACTTGTTGCAAACAAATTTTAAACCATGAGTTTGATTAAGTTCTACAAAGCTATCGTGCAACCATCTTTTTCTTCAAAAAATCTACACAAAAAATATATTAATTAGAGATAAAATAGCTAAATAAATCAGCTATAAAATAAGAGTTTCATTTCTATTTAATAGCTTTGATCGAATCTATCCTTAACAAGGTCTAGATTCATCTATGAAACAAAAAATCAATCCGGTTAAACCACATTTTCAATTAAAGAATTGGATTCATACTGTCACTAACCTATTGCAACAATTTACATGAAAATTCTGACAGTAATAAATCTTGAATAAGATGCTGCACTAACAATATATATATATGACTTATATTTGTTAATAGGAATTTTTTAGACATGAAGTTTGAATGTTAGCAATAGATAACCTTAAATACTTCGTAGTTAGATGTAGCTAATAAGTGATATCTTGTTATCAGTGGATCACAATTTTTTATTCCTCGATATCTTAGCATATGCAATGAGTACTAAAGTCTTCTAAGATCTTAAATTGTTATGACCTTTAGACATGAAGTTTGAATGTTAGCAATAGATATCCTTAAATACTTCGTAGTTAGATGTACCTAATAAGTGATATCTTGTTATCAGTGGATCACAATTTTTTATTCCTCGATATCTTAGCATATGCAATAAGTACTAAAGTCTTCTAAGATCTTAAATTGTTATGAGAATACCGTTTACTTTCTCCAATTATTATATGAAAGTGAAACAAATAGCTTTTTTTTTCATTTTGTAATTGACTGAAGGAATAATTTCAAGGAGACCTCTGATTTTTGGCATAAATTTGAAATTAGATAACGTTAAGGTTTGCATGGCAGTTATCAAAATGAATCGTTCCAACAAAAATAAAATTTCATATAGACTTCCAAATGTAGAGAACATGGAAGTTAAGTTTAGAATTGAAAGTTGGAAAAAGAAAAAGAAAAAAAAAAAAACCCTCTTTTTGAGTCTTTTCATGAGCCGTTAAAACTAAAAGATAATTAGATGACAGATATAGCTTGATTAGGGTTTTTTTCTTTTTTTAAATATAATTAATTCTGTAATTACTTAAATATGAGTCATTGTTAGATTGAATAAGAGTTTTTAACTATCAAACCACATTAAACGATGGTAACATAACCTGATTGACAATCACTCATATTTCAATATAGTTGAAACTAACTTTAAATTTTTCTGCTCTTAAATTAATAAAATAAATTAAATAATATTTTGAAAAGTATCAAATCTTGAGATTTTTGAATTTCTCTCATAATAAATACCAAATGCACTATGAAATTTTTTCGATGCTAATTATGGACCTCAATTACATTAACATTTATGATACGTTTTTAAAGCAATAAGTGATTTAGTATCCCCACGCTATTAGATAATTATTTAACACTAAAATTTTGGGTTACAAAAGAAATAACGACACTACTATTATTACAAATTTTATCTCCTAGTAAACTGACATGAAAAAGAGTTGTAATGAATCAGAATTAGGATGACAATTAGTCACTGTAAATTTTTTTGAGGTCATATACATAATGATTAATCTCGTTTATATCTCGATAAAAATGTGTTCCCATTGATATCAAATTTTTAGGAAACACAGTGAAAGATATCTTTATTCGTCTATATTGATGACCATAATTTTTTTGCACTCATCTTTATTTATTTATTTATTTATTATCTCGTTGTTCTGTCTCTTAGCTTCTTAGGTGTGACATCTCTATTCTTCTCATTCTTCTTGTTTTATAATTTGATCATATAAAAAGCTAGATTTAGAACACTTAATATTCCTAATCGTCTTAATATTCTTAATCGTTGAGGAGTTATAAGAAATTTATTTTTTGCGACATTGATAGTGAAACATTGACTAATGAAGATGATAGTTAGCTCCAATTACAGGGTTTGTTAAAAAAATGTTACAAAAAATATACGAATAAGAATTTTTATAGGATTTAAAAAATATTAATTTCTTTTACAAGGTGCTTTTATTACTAGAGGGTCTCGTTATCAAGTTGATGTAATCAAACTAGCTATTTCTGATATCAGAACATTCCAATCAAGATTATGTAGAATACCATCTTTTCATTTTTTATTCATATCATAAGTAACAAGCGACACACATGGATACAGTGAACAATTATTCTCTTTATTCATTTATATTGATGATCATATATATGTCTGTGCAGAAGGTCTAATTGCATGTCTATGGTCCCCATGCACGAGAAGCTTCTCTGGTAAGAGTCCAGTTGTCATCATTGGCAACATGCCAAGCAAAGTAACCAAGCAGACTCTTGTCTTTTGCATATTTAACCTTAGTAGAGATGCTCTGTGTATCATCATAGCCAATCCAGGTTGTTCCTGAGTAGCAATAATCTGATACAACAGTGGAATTGTACACTTGTGTTGCTCTATTTTGGGTTATAAACTGCTTGATCTGTTTGTAGCCCATAGCTCCACCATTGACTTCTCCATTGGTTCGAGCGAAAAATCCATGGTCGTTAGCATCTGCGAGCCTCAATGAGTGCCCAAAATAAGGGAATCCAAGGACTACTTTCTTGGAAGGCATACCAGCTTGAATCCAGGCTCGAATTCCAGCATCACCACTGATTTGAGTTCCAGGACTGTATAAAGCTGCAGGGGGTCCTGTAAGTCTGACAGAATGAGGACCCCGGTAAGTGAAATCATAAGCCATCACATTGATCCAATCCAGGCTGTTTGATATTGCCTGAACCGGGTTGATTACCCCAAAATTGTTTGATGAATATGAAACTGCTGCAGACAGCAGCAGAGGTGGCCTTCCAGAGTTGCTGGATTCTGTAGAAACAGCTGCTCGCCACTCTCTTAAGAGGGCTCCGAAATTGGCCATTTGGTCAGAGTTTTCAGGGTACTCCCAGTCAATGTCAAGGCCATGGAAGCCATTGGCTCTTGCTAGTTTTATCGAGGAATCAATGAATGATTTCCTGGAACTAGCCTGGCTTGCCATGGAAGCGAAATCAACCTTGTTAGCATTGCCTCCACCGATAGATAAGAGGGTTTTGACAGAAGGGTTTTTCTGTTGGACAGTTCTGGTGAATGTAGAAAATCTGGCCTGGTTCGCTGACGAAATGGTGACCTGATAGTTTTGAGAATTGAGATCAGAGAAAGCACAGAAGAGGTGAGTGAAGAGAGTGGAATCAATGTCTGCAACTGGGTATTCACTACCAGAAAACCAGTAAGCAGATTTGACAACATTCTGTCCAGCAGAAAACTGGACTTGCATTAGAGAAAAAAAAAGGAAGCTGGAAAGGAAAACGGGAAGCACTTTTAGAGAAGCCATTGAAGTGAATATCTTGCCTGGAATTTCTCATTTGACAACTTTCATTCAAGCACCTTTTATAGAAGCCGTTGGAGACATCACCTCATATGTGGCCTCATTGACCTTTCCAATTACCAACAGATAAGATAAACTATAAGGTAATTTTGATTTGGCGAGGATTGAAGACTTTGACATTGAAAGAGCCACTTGTTTGGTTAATGTTGTTGCCTTGTGATGTAACCTTTCAGGTTTCATACTTTCTTTCTTTGTTTTTTTATTTTTTGAAGTGAGCTTTCATACTTTCGTCGCAACATTTCAGGTTTCATGGTGGTGACATAAAATTTGTGGTCAAAAATATCAGCTGGTGATTAGCGGTCCAGCGAAGATACGTCCAGAGTCTCACGTCAAAATATCGGACGACATGGTGAACAGATAATCTTATTAGACATAATGATCCGCAAAGTAATTTTCTTTAATAATACCGAATAGTAAATTGACTGATACCCAACAATTCATGTCATCATAAAAACGATGTATGACTTTCAATAAATATTGTCATTTTTTTAATTTCTTCCTTTTTTGTTCAATTACGATTAAATTTTTATACAATAGAAATTTTTTTCCATCATGACATTTAAAATATAAGTATACGTGAACAACTAAGCACTAGTCTTTTAGGTAACTTGAAAAGTCAAGAAATTCAATTATAAACAAACTGAGAGTCTTTTAAATCTAAGGAAAAAATTTTCAAATTAAAAATTGTACAAGTATTTTAATGAATAATATGTATACACCATACATAGGCTAACAAATTTTCTATAAGCTTGGATGGCTAATGAACAATTAGAAATATTATGAACTAAAATAACACATTGTCAAAATATTTGGAAATATTATGAACTAAAAGAAATGAATAAGAACCCGAGGGAAAATTCATTTGAAAAGTAGGATAATGATAAATTTTATTTTTTAGATTTTTGTTTTTTTTATAAAAAAAAATAAGAATTGAGATTTTTCATATAATTCTTATCTCAAATCAAATTGATTTCGTGATAAACAACGTAGTTTTGAATTTTGACAAAGAACATTAATTGACCAAAATATTGTAAATGACTCATTTTCTGCATGGTCTAAGATATATCTCATGGGGACTTCTAGAAATTAGATTATGGTCAAGTTTACACTAATTAGCGTAAGCTCAAAATGTTATCAGACAAGTGATTAATTAAACCCTCAAGAAGTATATTTATCAAGCTTAATTTAACCATGAAATTTTACTAGATAAATTAATAGAGTACCCAGCCCAAGTCTTCAACGGTGGTAGTAATTCAAAGTTTGGATAGGTTAGTAATATTTAGCTTAAAAAAAGGGAGGATTTCCTGCATTTTAATACAAAAGTCTCTTGATCAAATATATGAATATTAATCAAGGTTCCAAAACTCACTACTCGCTATTTGACCAGCAACCCAGCAATCAGCAAGTAATTGGTTACTCGGCGAGTAATCAGCAAGTATTCGAAAAGCATTGTTTTAGGGGTAAATTGTAATTTCTGAAGTTTGAAAGTGTAAACTGACATTTTTATAAACATCAGGGGCCATGGTGATATTATCCTCACCATATAAATAGCTCATTATATGGTCATATTCCCTCAAACCCTCTTATTCTCTCTCTCTCTCTCATCCCTCTTCTCTCTCTAACAAGCCGTTGCCATCACTTTTCAAGTGCGACGTCGATGTCGCCATTATGAGATCAAGGACAACCGTCGTCGTTGAAGCCAAAGCCAATCCGACGGTCCCTCTTCATCGTCGCCACCCATTCCAAATCTCTTCTCTCCATTGCGCCAACTGTTCAAGTCTCCTTCTCTCTCCATTCATGTCGTCGACATCTTCCTTCAAGTTGTCGCCATTGTCCTTTTCCTTTCAAGTCATCTCTGACAGTGAACTATGAGTGATTGTTTCTCTAATCTTTCTTTTGTGTGTTGTTTGTTTTGTTGGAAATATTGGATTTTGAGTCACTGACTGATTTTTTGGTGGTGTTTGGAATATTTTTCAACTAGTTTTATGATGGTTGGACTCATCGAGTTGGTCAAGTTGGGTTGAATGAGGTAGAGGTGGGCCGAGTTAGGTTGAGTATCTACCTCCAGCGAGTAGGACCTCCGATCTGGAGGTTTTTAGATCAACAGATTGTCAATCAACGAGAATCTAATGAGAACTCAACGAAGGTCACCAAGTTTTTAATCAATGATACTAATATAAGTTCAACCTGACCAAAATTTGTGAGACTAGAATGACTCAGAAGCAGCTGCTCCATAATAAGACGTATTAGATATTTTATAAAGGCAAAATTAACGATCAGTAATCAATCATGTCATTGGAATAATTTAATCAACAAGCAAAATAAGCACCATACATGTGGAAAATGCCAGCTTTGTGTCACACCAAAGCAGTCAATGCAAGGACGAGAAGGATGGTCAGGATTTGACAGTCCTTAAGAAAATCAAACCTTCAACAGCAGCCAAGTCAAATTGACAACATATTAGCCACAATTTCAATGTAAGGCCTCTTTTAGTGCCTAAATTATTGGCTACAAATTGAAGTAAGAATGTGCAGACTAACCAAAGATCTTTAATAGACACAATTATAAGGTTAGTATCTCCTAATCCAGATGATTAGGAGATCTAAAACAAACTCATATATTATGATTTTCTTCCACATCATGCTATATATATATATATAAAATGTTGTCTACAATATACTCAAATTGTTGATATATTTGATTTGATTATATTTTAAAATTACTGATTAAATTTATTTGATTACAATCAATAAATATGATCTGACTTATTTAGTTATAATAAGATATAATAAATTATAAATCAGTAATTTTATAATACAATCACTAATTTTTAATTATCAAATGTATTGATATCTTAAATATACTTATCAGATGTGTGTATATACATATATAGTGTTCTTATTGGTGATAACTTGGTATCTTTAACTAAGCCTTTGTCTTTATCTCGTTTTGATTTTTTGAAACCCAAACTTGGAGTGATCACCACACCCCTACCTTTGAGGGGGCATGATAGGCGTGTAGCCAAAGTCAAAACATGCGCTGCCCAATTCTCAAAAAAGAAAAAGGTGCTGTTGTAAAAGCTAAGGCCAGCTGAAAGGCTCAAAGTCTTAGGTATCATTTATTTATTTATTTTGATTACTGGTCTGAGGGTGTTACAAAAGACTGCAGTAGATCAACATAGTAGGCTCAACAAAGGTGAATTGGTAATGATTCATCTCCGAAAGAGTCGATCTCCTACAGACATGTACAACAAGCGTCAAGATAAGAAGATTGGTCTTTGCCACATATTGCAGAAGATTGGTGACAATGCTTACAATATTGATCTCCCTAGCAACGTGAATATTTACAATATCTTTAATGTTGCTTATATCCACCGAACCCCACCCCCCTAAAGTTGTTATTGCAAATCGTAAAACTTGAGGCCTAGTTCTCTTTTTTTTTTTTTTTTTTTTTTTCAAGTGGAGAGGATTAATGTTGAACAACATTAGAATTAGACTCTTTATAAGAGCAGGATTTTAGTTTTGTTTTCTAGTTTTGATTAGTTTTAGGATTCAATTAGGATTCTTTTTCTTAATAGGTTAGGATTAAATACATTATTTAATGACTTTGTTTGCGTGTATTAAATATGTTATTATTATTTTCTTTTCAGTAATAACAAACTAATGGTTTGTGTTCTATCATTTTATTTTATTTTACCTATTTCCTTTTTAAAACACAATTCCGCTGCACAATGTAGTCCATGATCAAATCATTATATTGTTGCATATATTGAGCATTTGAAACATATATAAAAGCTAACAATTTTACAAGCACCAAATGATCATAACATGACCAAAGTTGAAATGACTTAACAGTCTCTCACACTACATTAATGAAATTATAGGTTTAAGTTATGTGCTGTTTTCCTATCTTCCAAATTTGCGCGAGTGAAATAGAAAAACAATCATTCCTTTATTTTTATTTATTGAGTTTTTTTTTTTCCTATTATAAATAGACACCCAAGATTCTTGTCAAGAGTCAATAGGGACCTAGATTAATAATTATTATCATAACCCACATAATTGCAATATTGTTCCTTCCTAATATATAAAAGATCACCAATATAGAAGGAAGACGTATAATCTCAACATTAAATTAATATGCAGTCAAGCCAAATTAGTTAACATCTTGGTTCCGTGTCTCATGAGTTAAGTTATCTTGATGGGCAGTATTCTTCCATCATCTCAATGTAAACTCTTGTACTTTAATTTGTTCAAATCCATGTTGAACCAGACGTTAATTTTTCAATCATCTATCAGCCGGTCAGGTAGTTGCATTATTTTATTCCTAATTATTCTAAGCTTAATAGATTAACCAATGGATTACTCCCTAACCAAT